>JAJOOH010003517.1:0-47318 GCA_029582605.1 Solanum gracilifrons | reverse complement strand
AGGAGAAATAATCAGCTCGGACAAAATGCAAGTATATAAGGGACTTGAAATTGTTACAAACAAGATCACACACACTGAGAAACAAGGTGTACGACACTATTTGTTAGGTATATATATTTATTTCCAATAATATTTATATCAAATGACTACCTAGATAATTTAATAGTAGTAATTGTAGATTCTAGTGGAAAATATACTTTACTATTAAAAATTTATTTATTCCAATTCTGAGAAAGTTAATTTGATCACATTTTCTTAGGTGAAATTGAGCCAGATTCCGACTTCGAAGCTGAAGATTTTTGTTTGCAAGCTATTCTCTACATAGAATTTTTTTTGAAGACTCAACCTGTTTACATTATTGTTGGGGGATCAAGTTAGTATATTGAAAAACTTGTGGAGGACCCTGTGTTCATGTTTAAGTATGATACTTTCTTTATTTGGATTGATGTAGAGCAATCAGTCTTGAACCGTAGAGTTGACATGAGGGTTGATGAAATGGTCAATGCAGCTAATTTTTGTAATTGTTTTATGTATCTATCAAGATATAATCATGCATCTGGCTAAAAACATTTCTTATATAATTTTCTTAATTATATGTTTGGTTATCAAATCTATGTTCCAGTAAATAAAACTCTTCTTTAAATTTATGTTGCATGCAGGGCTAGTGGATGAGGTGCGACAAATTTTTATTCTAGATGTAGATTACAACAAAGGAATCTGACTGTCCATTAATGTGCCCGAAATTGACGGATTTTTAAGAGAAGAAACAAATATAAACGAAGATGATGAATCAAAGAAAATGATTCTGCAATCGTCAATTGCTAATATGAAGTGTAATACTCGTATTTTAATCTTTCACCAACTTGACAAGATGCAACGGTTAATAAATGAGAAAATGTGGTTGGTGCATCATATTATTGCTACTGACGTTTTCAAAGGAGATAGAAAAGAAGTTGTTGATGAAACATGGAGGAATACAGTTTTGTAACCATGCTTAGATATTGTGAAAAGATTTATCAAAAATGATGATCACAATATTATTATTGAGTGAATATAAACTATCATTATCTCTATCTTGTGTTATTTTGTGTAACGCCCCAGAAATATTTTCGAACTAAGACTCAAACATCCTTCGTTTTGAGTAGGATTTTACCAAGAAATTTAAAATTTCTTAAATATTATGGTCAGTTCACTCGATGTAGCACCTTGAGTTCCAAAAAGAACTAAATTGGAAATAGCAAAATCTAAAATTTTGCAAGTTATGATTAAGTTACGAGTTTTGGGTCAATTTCAAATGACAATAACTCTTAGTACAAGATGATTTAGGTATATGATAAGATATCCAATGAAAGGAATTCGAATTATCTTTCCAATGCATCTGAGTTTGCTAAGTTTTGAGGTTGGGTGAGTGAGATATGCCCTTCTGAAGTCGGGCTGTCCAATTAAGGAAAGAACCCGAAAATATGAGGGGTATTTTGGTCTTTTCCTTACCCAATCAGATTTAATTTTTTTTAGTAATGTTGTAGTGGTCTAATCCTATTAGGTTCAGTTTTGTAATCCTATTATAGGCCTAGGGTTTTAGTTGAGAGTTCAATAAGATAAAACAAGAGAAAAGAGGATAAAAGAGGAGAGGATCAAACGTTCATCGAGATTCTTTCGTGTTGTTGCGGATTTTCGTCATGGGTTTAATCCCTAAGAGGTATGTAAGCTTCCATAGTGTTGGTTTTGTTCACCCACACACCAATCATGTTATTTTCAGCGTAATTTCATTCTTAAAGTTGAAAGATTAGAGTTCTTAATGAGTTCTTGATAGGTGTTCTTGAAGTTCATTCTAAATCTTGTTTTGTTGGAGTTTTGATGATTTCTTGTGATTAAAGTTAGTGTTTTGAGGTATGTATTGAGTATATTAGAGTGTACTTGTGTTAAGAAATTGAATCCAAGTGATTGGGGAAGAAATCGTTCGATTCTAGGTGAATTAGGGTGAGAAAACGAGCAAAGAATTTCGTCGGATCTTCTGGGTTGGGGCCTTGCGCGTCGCACCCAAAAGTATGCTCTAAAGTTTACGGGGTGGCTCCCTGAGCCACTCATAGCCCCAGGGTCACCTGGCCCGTCCAGTTTGCAATCGCTTGCTCCGTTTGAGTTCTTTCGAAAGGTACCTTGACTCCCTTTCGATTCTAACTACTCTAAGCTACTTCTAAACACCTAAATTCGTTCCTAATATGATAATATCCTTGAATTCATAATTCTAATATAAGGTAGAGTTGAGAGTTAAGTTTTGAGAATTCTTTCGAACATTCTAAGAAAGTCCCTTTAATTTGAGTCCTTTTGTGGAGTCTTCTACAACTTCTAGTAACTCGTTTCAAGACTCGAGAAAGTGAGTATGAGAATGAGGAGGATGTATTCATGAGTCTACCTTATCATCATGATATCATTCATTTTATGAACCATAACTCTTGAATTCATAATTCACATTCAAGAGAGAGTTGAGAGTAGAGTTTCAAGGAAGCCTTTGAGTTTAATGGTTAATCCTTTGGGATCCATCATCAATTTGAGTTAATTTTTGAGGAAGTAAGTAGGAGAATGAGAAGAGTCATATACATGAGTTCCGTGTAGTTATGTAGACCTTCGAGTCGAGTCGTTCATGCCCATAAATTCTACATGGACTTCATAAATTAAGTATCATTGAGAGGAGTAGTATCTTCAAGTTCTAAGTCTTGAGTATTGAGTTCATAATCCCCTTTGAGATTATAATTCTAATCATGGGGCTATTACATATTACCCATGAAGTCCTTGAGTTGAATTGTTCGTGCCCATAATTCTGCATGAACCCTATAAGTCAAAAAGTCTTGAGATGAGAAGTATCTTTTAGTCCTTGAGTTGAGGAGTTCATGCTCATAATTCTTCATGCACCCTCTGAGTTGTGCATTTCTGAAATGAGTGGTATAATTGAAGTTCTTGAGTTCCAAGTATTGAGTTCTATCTATGGTTATTGAAAACCTTGCATTGAGTCGTTCACATCCATAATTCGGTATGAACCATATTTTAAAAAGTCTTTTACAAATGTTTTAACGTTGTTTTAAGACTTAAACTTTGAGTTGAGTAAAGAGTAAGAGTAAAGTTCATTTCTTCAAAGATTATATGGGAACTAAGTATTCCCAAGAGTAAATGCTTTTACATTTAAGATGAGAGGAAACTGAGATTTTCAAAAGAGTTATGAGTAGTTTGAGTACCATCTCTTGTAAGAGATAGATTTTTGAGTAATTATCTCAAACCACAAAAAAGTTATGTTTTTAAACATATGAGCTAATATATTTTGGGAGTAGTATTGAGCACTGATATAAAGGAGAGTTCAGATAACTCACAGCTGATGAGTCCACAAATTTGACTCATTTAGGGATTTATTTTAATAGAAATAGTGTCCTCGAATACTTGTTTTATCTCAATACCTGATTAAAATGTTTAAGTTTCAGGTATTTGAAGTTTTACTGGAAGCATGGACACTTGGGCGCAAAACGGAGCAAAAAGGGCTGAAAAGAAGAATGAATGAAAGTTTGCGGATCGCCGAGCCCAATTTGGTGAGTCGCCGAATTGACATGCACCGCCCTTTGTTCCAGTATGCGAAGCCTTGAAGGAAGTGGATCGAAAGGCGAGGAGAGGAGCTGTCGGCAAGTCACCGATTAGTTCTGCGAAGCAGTACTGTACTGCCCAATGATCCAGAATACGAGGATGCTGAAGGCAAGCCACTAAAGGCGATGAGCTGGTTAATGGGCGGATCGCCGTGTTCATCGGCAATCTCGACTAATGTTGCCGAATGATCCTTCACAGCAAAATCTGTGAAAACTATAAATACTAGTTAGAGTTGTAGTCTTAGTGTGAAATATTTTAGAGTAAAAATTATTATTAGTCTATAGTATTTCTCTCTCAAGTTTGGAGAGGGTTTTGTGGAGACTTGAAGAAAGGAGTTCATTTTCCCCGAGTTGGAAGTGAGTCTTCTTTATTCTTCTTTCGTAGCTTAATTCAAGGTTTAATTTCTTATACCCAGTTGATTTCTTTTATCATGTTAGGTATAATTTCTTATTTCTTGATGTGTGGCTAAAAGAAACCCCATTCTTGGGGTGTGATTTAGAAAACATGGGTTGATATTCTTGTTGGGTCTTGGTTGCTGATAGGTTAGATGTATTTTAATGGTGATTTCACCTAGTGGTTGTGGTTTAATCTAAAGGGTTTGTAGTTGCAAATACAAAGTCACTCATGTGTTTTCGGCTTGCCCGAGAGGGAGGTCGCGAAACCAAAACCACTAGACTGATGGCCTAAGGAGTGGGTCGACAAGTGGTTCAGCCCTAGAGGGTGTTCCCTAGTCCCATATCCTAACATTCAGCTCGAGAGAGTGAGTGGGGTAAGGCGTAGGTTGGTCTTCATGCGGAAAATGGATGTCCGAGAGGAACGCATTTGAAACGGGGTAAGTTGCCTGAGAGGGAACTTATTTCCATTTAAAGCTTAGCCTAGTCACTATTGCCTTGCATATTTCCTATTGAAAGCATGTACCTAATGATTTATCTCAACTTGTATTGCGGTCACATCCCAAGAACCTTCCCCATACTGGATTTTCTTGTTTATTTTGCTGTTTTATCACTCGTTACAAAACTCCTTTTTGATATTTGACATTCTGTGTCACCCCCTTTAATTTACAATGTATTTTATCACAAATTATTTTAGCTACGACTAATTCAAACGAAATTCTAATTGGCTACTGATTCTCAAAATTTCTCCATTAGGACACGACCCCAACCCTTGGTTGGTTTACTATATTATCAACGATCGTAGACACTCATACCGTAGGATAGTGTCGTTGGTCACGATAAGCATCAAAATGGTGCCGCCGCTGGGAAGTGGTGTTATTTGAGAATTTTTAGATTAATATAATTTTTATTCTTCTTAGTTGTAGTTTACTAAATTTACTTTTAGTTTTGTTTTTCGTTAAATTGTCCATTTATATGAGTATGACGAGCAGCACTCGAAAACTAATAGAGTTTCATTCAGTAGAGGTAATGATATTCCGGGAGCGTATCCTCACCTTCAAGCAATTGGAGGGTGAACAGATCCATAAGTCATGCACAAGGTTTAATGAACTGATCAATCAATGCCCAAATCATGACATTCTCGACATAGCTCTCCTTGATTGTCTCTAGAGAAGTCTTGGTCCTAGAAACAAGAGGTTGGTTGACCAACTCGTTCTGGGAGGCATTATGAAACAACCATATGGGATAGCAGCCCAACTGTTTAATCAAATGGTTGAAACGAACCAAGAAGTAGAACAGGAGTTCATGTTGGCCGCCCCAATGACTCAGATGGATGAGTTAGCTAAAAAGATGGTGAAGATTGAAATCAAGTGTAAGAGGAAGGATAAATACATCCCTTCTCATGAGCGAAAAAGTCTTAAGGATAATGAGGTTAAACGCTTTCGAGAAATTCTCTCAATCATTCTCCACAAGGTGATTGAGCAAGATAGAGAGCTGAAAAGAATGAAGGAAGACATTGAAGGAATGAAGTGGATGATTTGGTCTTATTCCAAAGGTGTCCAACTGCTCGATGACCTGATGAGTAATACGATGCCTCAACTCCATCAGCAGGGAAACAGGGGGTGGCCTAATGAGGACTTGGCCAATCCCAACAACGAAACTTGAGCAGTGATTTGCGTCGTGCCACGACGGTAAATAAGGTGCTTCTTGGGAGGCAACCCAAGGCCTTAAACGTTTAGGATTTCATTTTTATGAATAATGGTGTGTTGTGTTGCAAGTTGAAACAGGGAAGTGTGGAAAATTTCAGGTCTGCGAGCCCGACTGGATCTGCCATTTGGCTCAACACAAGAATTGTACAGAGCCTGTAAAACTCAGCGGACTCAAAAGCAACTCGGCGCATTGCTAATAAGTTTGGCGATCTCGATACAGACCGTCGAATTGACCCACTGAAAATTGAAGATTTTTGAAGAAGGGCTGAATAAATGACCACGCCGCGATTCACCGAGTAGGTTGGCGAGTGCGACTAACGTCGCCACATGGACACAAATTGAACAACATATATGGCTAATAGTCACACTTCTTCGTTCTTTCTCACTTTCAAACTTCATAACTTCACACCTAGGTAGCAATTTACATTTTCTTACTTTAAATTAGTATTTTATTAGCAGATTAGTGCTTGGAACTTGGATTTTCGTTGCCGCCTAGCATTACAACTTTGTTTACTTAGCGAAAAGGTTAGTTCTTAAACTCTTCGTCCACTCTCGAAAAGATAAACCTCATCTGCAACATAGGAGTCCACTAATGCCTGTTAGATCTCTTTGATATGAGTAAACATTTTTGAGTACCTGCTTCTGTTTTGTAAGTTGGGGTCTATTTGCTTTTAATTTCCCACTACCTTTTTCGCTCTGCTCACCTTGAATCTTAATGTGGAAAACTGTGCATAACGGGTGTTGACCATGATTGGGTGTTATGGGTATTCATTGAAGTTTGTGTTGAAAGAGCTTGAATTGCATCATCAGGGGTTGTGGGGTTGAAGTCGAATGAATGGATTGAAGATAGGCACGATTGGGATATTTGGCGAGCCGAGTATAGTTCGCCGAACTGTATGGCGGTTCGCTTAACATCTCCACTTCATTTTTTTATTAACGCCTCGTGTAGAGTTAACTCTATAACTTTCGGTGAACAAGCTTATGTCGTTGAATGCACTCGCCGACACACCAAAAGATTTTTCTGTTCGCTCTTTATCTGTACCCTTGTACCTTTCAGGCACCTTTTTCAGTGATTCACCTAACTGTACTAGCACTTCACCACTGCTCTGGTTTAAAATATTGTCTAACTTTGTCTCAAAGTCTTTTACAGAAATGGCTAGACCAAAGGTTGCAGGGAGAGATATGCCACCCCAATATGTAAGAGCATGAAATTTCAAAAGAGACGAGAAGACAACAGAACTGGAAAAAGAGATATGAGAAAGTAAGAAAGCGAGCTCCAGTAGAAGGGTCCCCATTGATCCTACTATTCCTTCATGGAAAAGTAGAGTCTACACGGCCATAAACTCCTTTTTGGCAAGCCATGACGTTGACAGAATGGTTGCTACTAACATCGCTGCAGAAACTATGGCAAATGAACAAAATGAGAACCAGAATGACAATTCGAGGACCATTGTCGAATTTCAGGGTAATGCATCAGACAACAATGCTCCGACAGATGGAGCAAGCGTGTAGACAGGATCCCCTGTTTACCGCTTTCTTTGTTCTTTCTTTACTTTAACTGTTGGATACTTTTTACTTGCATTTGAGGACAAACACATTTTATTTGTGATGGGGTGAAGCCCATACCTTTTGTGTTGACATTCATGTTTTGTTCTGTATATATTTGGGTTGTTTGCTTTAATTTGTGTTTTAAATACTGTGTTTCTGTGGATGTTTGAGCTCGTAGATCCTGTTGTTCTAATTGAAAATAATTTTGATCCTTTCGAAAACTTTTTGCCAACTCTTGTGTTGAAAGTGGTTGTTCTTTTGCAAAAAAATTGAGTCTCGATTTTGATCAATACCAATGACTTGAATAGAGCTCCCAATTGAACAAACATGAATGCACTGCTACGACGAGGCCAAATGAAGTTACATAGACAATATGTGCACTCTTTGCATCTTGTTGTGGCTAGCCATTTATCGAATTGATTTTCTTGTGAGGACCGTTGAACACTAGCGAACTTGTCTAGTCTTGTTTGACTGAAGTATCAATGCCTTGTGATTAGCTTACTTTGAACCATGCATGAATAAAGCTAGAATTTTCCCCGTTAGTCTGATTGATTTAGAAAGGTGTACTCTTGAGATGATCTTAGGCAACTTTTGAAGAGTGTAAACTAATTTAACATATACCTCTTTTTGTGGCCTACCCATGAGTGTGTGAAACTCTCTTGAACACCCCTTGAACCTTACCTTTTTTTTGGAAGAACCTTGGTAAACCCTAGACCTTACTTGATCTGTTACATATAATCCTCTTGAATTGTGGTTCAGTGAATAGCCAACTTAGGACAAAAAGCCTAAGTTGTGGGTATGGTGAAAAGGAAAAGGAGAAGTCAAAAAGTGTTATAAGAAGTCCCCCTTAACCCATGATGTTGCAGAACAGTGGAACCCTCTTATAAAAACAAGAAATTGGTGGAATAAAGCACAAAGGATATTGGGATTCCAAGCAATTCATGGGAAATGAATAAAAAGATGACTTAGAAGTACTAGAAAAAGAATTGATAAAGGAAAAGAAGGGAATGCTTTGAGAATATCGCATCTCATGAGGAAAGAGTCACTGAGCCTTAACGACTATACCTTTACACTCAACATCATTATAAGCTTTAGAAACACTTTTTTTTATCTTGAGTAAGCTGGATCGAAAGTCAATTGGAAAATAAGGGCAAACCTATGGGTGAAAACATGCATTGTGTTCCTCTTTTTGAGTGTGAGCGTTGTATCAGATTCCTAATCTTAAATTGACTCTTATCTGTGTCTGAATATGGAATCATTCTTTACGTGAGGGCATCTAGATACTTTTGTTGAGCTTGACCTTTCACAAGTAGTCAGTATTGTGAGCATGAGAATCTTTGGTAATGGTGTGTCACAATTTGAATCTTTAAGTACACAAGTGATCCTTACATAAGTAAATTGAGTCTTGTTGTGTGCATTCATGATTTACTCTTGTGTAGCACTATCTGAGGCACCATATTTGAACTGTTGAACTTGAGTTTGCTTGAGGACAAGCAAAAGTTTAAGTTGGGGGTATTGATGAGTCCACAAATTGGACTCATTTAGGGCTTTATTTTAATAGAAATAGTGTCCTCGAATGCTTGTTTTATCACAATACCTGATTAAAATGTTTAAGTTTCAGGTATTTGAAGTTTTATTGGAAGGATGGACATTTAGGTGCAAAACGGAGCAAAAAGGGCTGAAAAGAACAAGAAATGAAAGTCTGCGGATCACCGAGTCCAACTTGGCGAGTCGCTGAATTGACATGCACCGCCCTTTGTTCCAGTACACGAATCCTTGAAGGAAGTGGATCGAAAGGCGAGGAAAGGAGCAGTCGGCGAGTCACCGATTAGTTCCGTGAAGCAGTACTATACCTCCCAATGATCCAGAATACAAGGATGCTGAAGGCAAGACACTGAAGGTGATGAGCTGATTAAAGGGCAGATTGCCGAGTTCATTGCCGATCTCGACTAATGTCGCCGAACGATCCTCCGCAGCACAATCTGTGAAAACTATAAATACTAGTTAGAGTTATAGTCTTAGTGTGGAACATTTTAGAGTAAAAAATATTATTAGTCTATAGTATTTTTCTATGTTTTCGTCTTAAGTTTGGAAAGGGTTTTGTGGAAACTTGAAGAAAGGAGTTCATCTTCCCCAAGTTGGAAGTGGCTCTTCTTTATTCTTCTTCCATAGCTTAATTGAAGATTTAATTTCTTATACCCGGTTAATTTCATTATCATGTTAGGTATAATTTCTTATTTCTTGATGTATGGCTAAAAAAACCCCATTCTTGGGGTGTGATTTAGCAAATATGGGTCTATATTCTTGTTGGGTCTTGCTTGCTGATAGGTTAGATGTATTTTAATGGTGATTTCACCTTGTGGTTGTGGTTTAATCTAAAGGGTCTGTAGTTGCAAATATAAAGCCACCCATGTGTTTTCGGTTTGCCCGAGAGGGAGGTAGCGAAACCAAACCCACTAGACTGATGGCCTAAAGAGTGGGTCGACATGAGGTTCAGCCCGAGAGGGTAAGCCCTAGTCCCATATCCTAACACTCAGCTTGAGAGAGTGATTGGGGTAAGGCGTAGGCTAGTCTTCATGTGGCAAATGGGTGTCCGAGAGGAACGCATTTGAAACGGGGTAAGTTGCCCGAGAGGGAACTTATTTCCATTAAGCACTCATACCGTATGATAGTGTCGTTGGTCACGATAAGCATCAACAACCCCCGTAAACCATGTATCCATCATGGGTACAAAAGATCATACTTTTTAGATTACTCCTTAGTGCTTTTTAGCATAGACGAGTAGATCCACTTAGTTAAGGTGTTCTATATGACGACAAAGTATATGACTGTTCTGGCAGCATGGGCAAGACGTTGTATCATCACTTAGGCTCATAATGATGGTTGTTGGTTAAATAAACTCCCACAGAGTTATATTATACTTTATTTGTAACACCCCGTAACTAGAAAGAAGTATAAAATTGGAAATAGTCATTTTTGGAAAGAATATAAAAATCTGGAAATTTGTGAAGTGTGTTAAAGTTGAGTTTTTGGTCAACTTCAAACAACTAAAACTTCTAGCTTAGGATGACTTAGGTGTAGTTCCAGATATTGTAGGAAATATCTTGGAATAATCTTTCCAACGCCGCAGACTATGCGCGATTATGAGTTCGTACAAGTGACATAAGTCCATTGGAAGTTGGGTTGTTCGAATAAGGAAATGTCCAATCCGGATTTTTAAAGGGTGTTTTGGTCTTTTCCTTACCCAAATTATTTTATTTCATTTTTAAGTAATTAATTGGGGTCTAGACTGACCTTAGTCAGTTTACGCTTTTGGAAAAAGTGTTAGGGTTTTGAGAAAAGAGAAAAGAAAAGGAATAAGGATGCATGAATCGTCAAGATCTTCACGAATCGCTTGTGGATTTCGTCAAGTGGTGATCACTACGAGGTATGTGCGTTCACACAGCATTGGGTTTGTTCACTCACTGATATACCGTGAGTTTACGGTATTTCTAATACATTTCGCTTGCAAGTTGTGTGTGTCTAGGGCCTCTTTGTATTGGTTTTTATGTGTTTTTATCATATTTTGTAGGAGATTTGGTAAGAAGGGGAAGCTTAGTCCCTGGTATATTGGCCCTTACATAATATCGAAAAGGGTTGGTAATGTAGCTTATTAGTTGGAGCTACCATAAGAGTTAGCGGCGGTTCATCTGGTCTATCACATCTCCATGTTGAAGAAGTGCATGGGTGATCCTTTATTAATCATATTAACTGAAGACATTGGGATCAAGGATAGGTTGTCTTATGAGGAGATTCCTGTCCAGATTCTAGATCACCAAATTCGCAAGTTGAGGACTAATGAAGTAGCATCAATCAAGCCCTTTAGAGGAACCAAATTGTTGAGGAAGCTACTTGGGAAGCTGAGGAAGATATGAATAAAAGATATCCACATCTCTTTGAAACCGGAGAAATTCCAGATCAAGGTACTAATTCTTTTCTTAGTACTCTTTAATTAAGAGATTGCATGTTGTATTTGCATTGCTTGTTCAGTGTTTGAGTTGAATGTTAGATGTTCCACTCTTAGCCTACTAAGAGTAAGCTCATTGGAGGACGAATGTTCCCAAGGGGGAGATATTGTAGCACCCCGTATCTAGAAAGAGGTTTAAAATTGGAAATAGTCATTTTTGGAAAGAACATAAAAATCTGGAAATTTGTTAAGTGTGTCAAAGTTGAGTTTTTTGTCAACTTCAAACGACCATAACTTCTAGCTCAAGATGATTTAGGTGCTGTTCCATATATCGCAGGAAAGATCTTGGAATAATCTTTCCAACGCTACCAAGTTTACGTGATTTTGAGTTAGTATGAGTGAGATATGTCCATTGGAAATTGGGTTGTTCGAATAAGGAAATGTCCAATCCGGATTTTGAAAGGCTGTTTTGGTCTTTTCCTTACCCAATTATTTTATTTCATTTTTGGGTAATTAATTGGGGTCTAAACTGAGTTTACGCTTTTGGAAGAGTTATGGTTTTGAGAAAAGAGAAAAGAAGAGGAGAAATGAGGAAAGAAAGCAAGAATTGTCAAGATCTTCACGAATCACTTGCGGATTTCGTCAAGGGGTGATCCCTACGAGGTATATGAGTTCACATAGTGCTGGGTTCATTCACTCACGCGCCAAACATTTTTAATTAAGCGAATTCGTCCTAAAAAACTTGAAAGTTTGAATGTTCTTGAATTTGGTATGATATTGAGGAATTCTTGGGATTTTAAGGTCGATTTTAGAGTTGTTTTGTGTTATGTTCTTGGGTACATTTGCTGGGTATCTGAATCTAAAGAGAATTGGAGAAAAATAATCGAATTTAGGTAATTTGGGGTTAGAAAATGAAGTAGGAATAAGTCGGCAGAATCTAGGTACCAGGTCCGCGTCGCGGACCTGTTCCTCAAAATTGAAAATTTGTTCTTCACATCGCAGAGCGGTCACAGACCTTTCTGCCTCAAAATTGATTTTGCGACCTAAAATTTAAATGCATCTCCGCGTCGCGGACTATCTTTCCGGCAGTGATTTCTTGATATTTTCTCATGTTTAGCTATCTTGAGTTGAGTAAAGGCTAAAGTTGAAGTTCATTTCTTTAAAAATATATGGGGACTATGTATTCCAGAGAGATTAAAATGATTTCACATTTAAACAAGGAAACTTTGATTTCCAAAGAGCCTTTGAGATAGTTTTCAGAAAAGATTAATCTCTTTTTAAATAAAGCAAGAGAGGAAACTTTGATTTCCAAGATAGGCTTTGAGCTATGTTTTTGAGCAATTATCTCAAATCAGAGAAATAAGTATATTCTTAAACATAAGAAGTAGTATCATATTTTGGGAGTAGTATTGAGCACTGATATGGTGGAGAGTTCAGACAACTCACAACCCCCATAAACCATGTAGCCATCATGGGTAGAATAGGGTCATACTATTTAGATGATTCCTTTAGTGATTTTTCGCATAGGCTAGTGGATCCATTTAGTAGTTCAGGTTCTATACCCTCGGCAAGGTATAGGACGGCCCTGGCAGTGTGAGGAAAAATGATGTATCATCACAATAGCTCTTACGTGATCGTTGTCGATTAGAGAAACTCCCCCAAAAGTAATTGTATTCTTATATACACAGTTTATTGTATGTTTACATACAATTCAGAGTTATATGTATCTTTGCATACAGACAGAGTTGACATCATGTTTTAAACATCTTTTCTTTATATTGCACTTATTCTAAACTGCTTTATATTGAGATGAGTTCAGTTATGTTGACTTGAGTTGAGCCAGGTAAGTTCTTCAGTTCTTTCAAGCTTATGTCTTATTTTAGAATTCCTCTTGCATACTCGTACATTTAATGTACGGTTACCATTTGGCCTGCATCATATTATGATACAGACCCAGATAATCAGGATCAACATCCAACGCATGGTTGATCCAATTGACTCAGAGTCTTGTGGTGAGCCTCCTTACTTTCCAGAGGCCCCTTTTATTGCTTTCAGTTTTATTATTAGTTCATTAGGATGTCGTGGGCCTGTCCCGATATCCATCTAAGTTGTTTAGAGGCTTCATAGATAGACCGTCAATTAGTTAATTCATTTGTCACTACCTTATTATTGGCTTATGTTTTGAAACTTGAGTTGCTATCTTGGATAGTTTGAATGTTTCTTTTAAGACATTCTAAGTTTATTTCGTAAGTTCCTTTTGAGACTATTTCTTGTGTTTAAGTCTTCCACTGAGTAAGTAACTTAGGCTAAGGGTTCGCTAGGGGCCAGCAATGGTTCTGGAGTGCCAGTCCCCCCAGGGTGTAGGCTCGGGGAGTGACATTATATATAAATTGAGTTGTTATTGTATTCTTCAATACACTGAGTTGATTTCTACTATTTTAAAAGCTTTCCATATATTGCATGTGTATTGTTGCTTTATATTGAGTTGAGTATCCAGAGTTGAGTACACAGAGTCAAGTATCATATCTTTTAGTTGAGTATCTAATCTCTGAGTTAAGTATCTTATCCTTGAGTACTTCTTAGTTGAGTAAGTTTGAGTAGTTTTGAGTATCCTTGAGTATTCCTCGAGTTGAGTAAGATTAAAACGAGGTAAGTATGTTTCCTTTTTATCAAGTAAAATCTTATGTTTGTGTTTTAGAATTCCCCTTACATGCTCGTACATTCCACGTACTGAGCCATTTGGCAGATATAGGTATTCAGGGTTATCAACATGAGTTTTGTTGATACCACATGGAGTTCGAGTTAGCTATGGTGAGCCTCTTTACTTCTGGAGGATTTCATTTACTTTTCAGTTATATCAGTTGTTAGGAGATCATGGGTCATGTCCCGACTTCCTTCTTTGTTATTTAGAAGTTTCATAGATAGATAGTAGAGTTTGAGAAGTCTGTTTCATTCATCCTGTTAAATGTTTTAAAGACTTGAGTTACCTAGTTTTTGCTACTTGAATATACGATTATAGTCTGAGTTAATTATTTGAGTTTCAATAAATTTTATTTTGTTTTAAGTTTTGTATGCTTAAGTTAGTCTTCCGCTTATAGTCAGCCAGGATAAGGGTTCGCTTGGGGACCAACGATGGTTCTCGAGTGCCGGCCACGTCTAGGGTGTAGGCTCGGGTCGTGATAAACTTGGTATCAGAGCACAGAGTTCAAGTGTCGTAGGGTGTCTATGAAGTCATGCCAAGTAGGGTCTTGTTTATGGTTGTGAGGGTCCCACTTCTATAAACGAGGGACTACATACATTTAAGAAAAGTTTCCCTTCTTTCATAATCTTTATCGTGCACTAGAGCTATGTCATATAGATTTATTCATAGTCTTTCATTCCTCAGATTCATTCATTCGACTACCCCTAATACTAAAGGTGGTTGAACAGAAAAGTCAGTTCTTTATCGATGAGTTGTTCTTAGCAGAAATCATGACTAAGTCATGAGACTCCAGAGGGGCTTGAGAGAAGCCCAGGAGTGAGTTAAGTTTTGAGTTTCAGAAGGAATGTACTCATACTATATGAATCGTGCGTTGAGCTAAAAGCGAGTTGTACTATTTTCCTTAAGCCTTGTTTCAGCTGATATCCTTTTGAGGAAGTATGTTTAGGGGTTGGGTAATATTTCCACACCAAAGGGTAGCATGAGTTACGAGATCATGAGCAATAGTAGTGAAAGTGCCTAGAGTTAGAGGAAATGATGCATACATTTAGTAATCTAAGAAAGGGAGATGATGTTTTGACAAGCTATGCTACTATAGTCATACACCTAGTAAGTTATTAATGAGGAGTTTTCACTTATGGGTAGACTAAGAAGTGATGAGTTGTGAAGATTCCATCATAGGAGGTAGAGTGTGTTTTAGCTAGAAAGGAGTTTGAGATGAAGTGTCATTGTGTAGATAATGACCAAGTGAAAGTGTTGAAAAGAAGAGCAAAAGTACTCACAAGGTGATAGATCTAAGCTAGGCTTATGATTTTGAGGGTGAGCCCATAATAATCAAAGTGTTATAGAACTAATTAGGCATTGATGTATAGTGAATGAGTCAATAGTACTCAGGTTGTGAATGGAAATGAGATAGTAAATTGTAAGTATGAATACTAAGAGGTGAGATTGTAGTAATTGTAGATTCTAGTGGAAAATATACTTTAATATTAAAAAATTATTTATTTTAATTCTGAGAAAGTTAATTTGATCACATTTTTTTAGGTGAAATTGAGCCAGATTCCGTCTTCACAGCTGAAGATTTTTGTTTGCAAGCTATTGTCTACATCGAAATTTTTTTGAAGACTCAATGTGTTCCAATTATTGTTGGAGGGTCAAATTCGTATATTGAAAAACTTGTGGAAGACCCTGTGTTCATGTTCAAATATAAGTATGATACTTGCTTTATTTGGATTGATGTAGAACAATCAGTCTTGAACCGTAGAGTTGACAGGAGAGTTGATCAAATGGTCAATGCAGGTAATTTTTGTAATTTTTTTTATTAATCAATCAAGATATAATCATTCATCTAGCAAAAAACTTTTCCTGTATTATTTTCTTAAAAATATTTTTGGTTATCAAAAAATATTTATTCCAATTCTGAGAAAGTTAATTTGATCACATTTTCTTAGGTGAAATAAAGCCAGATTCCGACTTCACAGTTAAAGATTTTTGTTTCCAAGCTATTGTCTACATATAAATATTTTTGAAGACTCAACGTGTTTCAATTATTGTTGGAGGGTCAAATTCGTAAATTGAAAAACTTGTGGAAAACCATGTGTTCATGTTCAAATATAAGTATGATACTTTCTTTATTTGGATTAATGTAAAGAAATCAGTCTTGAACTGTAGAGTTGACATCAGGGTGGATCAAATGGTCAATGCAGGTAATTTTTGTAATTGTTTTATGTATCAATCAAGATATAATCATGCATCTAGCTAAAAGCTTTCATATATAATTTTCATAATAATGTTTTTGGTTATCAAATCTATCTTCCACTAAATAAAACTGTTCTTTAATTTTATGTTGCATGCAGAGCTAGTGTCATGCCCCGAGCATACACCCCAGACATGGTTGGCACTCGAGAACCATTGCTGGCCCCAAGAGAACCCTTGACCTGCCTGACTTACTCAGCGGAAGACTTAAACGCAAGAGATATAACTCATGCAATAACTTAAAATATAATAACTTAGCCAAAATTGGCATCTCAAGTCTTAAACGTATACAACTGAAATGAATAAGATGAAAGAACTAATACAATCAGTCTATGAAGCCTGTAAAACAAAGAGAGATGTCGGAACATGACCCCCAATCATCCAAAAAATTGAAAACTAGAAAGTAAATGATAAAAGAGTCATCCGGAATGCAATGAGGCTCACCAACTTACTCGGAGTGCTGAACCTGATCAACGAGGCGCTGGATGCTGATCCTTGTTACCTGTGTCTGCTTCATAAGACGATGTAGGCCAACTAACATCAGTACATTGAGTGTACAAGTATGCGAGTTGGACTACTAAACAATACATAAGCTTGAAAAGATTCTGAAAGAAACACTTACCTTGGCTCTTCTCAACTCATGGATACTTAACTCAAAATAAAGCAATGAAACACATGCAATATATGAAAAGCTTTGTGAAACAGTAAAAGTAACTTAGTTCGTTAAACAAAATGCAATAACAAACTCAACTTTACTCATATAATAAAGTAATACAGTTTCTGAGGGATATTATCTAACCAACAACCACCACTATGAGCCTAAGTGGTGATACAACGTCTTGCCTACGCTGCCAAAATTGTCCTATACTTTGCCGTCATAAAGAACGCTTAACTTAGTGGATCCACTAGCTTATGCTAAAAGCATCTTAAGGAGTCATCTAAAAAGTACGATCCTTTACTACCCATGATGGCTCCATGGTTTATGGAGACTTGAGTTAATATGAATTCGCATCCCCATATCGGTACTCAATACTACTCCCAAAATATACTTAGCTCATATGTTTTAAAAACAAGATTCTTTCTTTTCTTGGAGATAATTACTCAAAACTTAGCTTAAAAGCTCTCTTGGAATCGATGTTCCCTTTTCTTGCTCAAATGTGAAAACATTTATAAACTCTTTGGGAATACTTAGTTCCCTTAGAGCTTTTTGAGAAATGAACTCAACTCTTTACTCTTTTCTTAACTTGAAACTTAAGTCTTAAAACAAAGTTAAAACGTTTGTTATAGACTTTTGTAAACTTTAAAAAAACATTTCTTTGACTTGCTTCTTAACTTTTAGACTTGACTCTTAACTTCTCTTGACTTTGATCCTAACTTTCCTTGAATTGGATTATGGATTCAAGGTTAATGATCTCATATTTATGGATGATTTCAAGATGTGTATATGTACCTTAGAGTGTTGGAATCAACTAGAAAACATAGGTACATTGCTAAGGAACAACTATGAAAGGATGGGGGAAGAATGGGAATAACTGGCGCTCCTGGCGCTCTGAGAGGCGCGGGGCGCCAAACCTTGAGATTTAGGAACCAAGTTGGGGTGCTCTGGCTGGAGCAGTGCCCCAGAGCTCATCATTTAGAGACCTCTTCTTCCTTTTTCAACTCGAAACCCTCCCAATCAACTTAGGTCTTTCACCAAACACTTAGAAACGATTAAATCCTCAATATATACCAGATTCAACTTGAAATTACACCCGAAAATATGAATCAAATCATAAGAAACTCCAACAACACAACCCACAAGAAATTCAACGAAACTTTCGACAATGTTCATCAAGAACCCAATTTCTAAACTTTCAAAGATTTAAATTCGCTGAATTGAATCATGTTTGGCGTGTGGGCGAACTTACCCATTGTTATGTGATCTCACATTCCTTGTAGGGATCACCCCCGATGAATTCCACACGCTGAACTCGATGATCTTGAGGAATCTTGCTTCTTCTTCTCCTTTCTCCTCTTTTTTCTTTTCTCCAAGCCCTAGTGTGAAGTCTAACTTTTCTGAAATGACCAAAATCTGGTTTTACCCCAATTAATCCCCTAAAAATGAATTAGACTAATTAGGTAAGGAAAAGACTAAATTACCCTTCAAAATTCCCTATTAGACTTTGCTTAATCCAACAGCCCAATTTCCGAAGGACATAACTTATCATACGAACTCGGAATCGCGCAAACTTTGTGGCGTTGGAAAGAATATTCCAACCATATCTAGAAGTAAGCCTTACTCATTCTGAGCTAGGAGTTATGGCTGTTTGAAGTTGACCAAAACTCAACTTTTCTTAACTTAAACAAATATCCCCATTTTCGTTTTTTCCAAAAATAACTATTTCCAATTAGTAG
The DNA here is from genome assembly GCA_029582605.1 of Solanum gracilifrons. Classification (NCBI taxonomy): domain Eukaryota; kingdom Viridiplantae; phylum Streptophyta; class Magnoliopsida; order Solanales; family Solanaceae; genus Solanum; species Solanum gracilifrons. The sequence goes on along the minus strand of JAJOOH010003517.1, from coordinate 28,748 downwards.
CTTCTTCCTAGTTATTTCAAATTGCGAGATGTTACAATATCTCCCCGTTGGGAACATTCTTCCTCGAATGAGATTACTCTTACTAGGCTAAGGGTTTAACATCAAGTTCAAACACCCAACAATCAATTTCAAACAAACAACATGCGCACTCATAATTTAAAGGGTACTAAGAAGAGAATTAGTACCTTGGTTTGCATTTTCTTCGGACTCAAAGAGATGTGGGTATCTCTTCTTCATATCCTCTTCAGCTTGCCAAGTAGCTTCCTCAACAAATTGGTTCCTCCAAAGGACTTTTACTGATTCTACTTCCTTAGTCCTCAACTTGCGAGATCTCCTCATAAGATAAGCTATCCTTGATCTCAATATCTTCGGTTGGTATGATCAATGACGGATCGCCCATGCACTTTTTCAACATGGAGATGCGAAACTCCGGATAAATCGTGGCTAACTCTTGTGCTAGCTCCAACTCATAAGCTACTTTGCCAATCCTCTTGGATATTCGGTAAGGTCCAATATACCGGGGACTAAGTTTCCCCTTCTTACCGAATCTCATGACACCCTTCATAGGTGAAACTTTTAAATACACCCAATCATCTACTTCAAACGCTAACTCTCTTCTCCTAACATCGTGTAGGATTTTTGACGAGTATGTGCCGTCTTCAACCTCTCTTGAATCACTCTCATCTTCTCCATGGCTTGATGAAATAAATCTGGTCCTATCAACCATGCTTCACCAAATTCAAACCATCCAATAGGAGATCTGCATCTTCTCCCATAAAGAGCTTCATAGGGAGCTATTTGGATGCTAGATTGGTAACTATTGTTGTAAGAAAATTTAATAAGAGGTAGGTGATCATCCCAGTTACCTTTGAAGTCAATCACACAAGCCCTCAACATATTCTATATGTTCTGAATAGTGCGCTCTGCTTGACCATCTGTCTGAGGATGAAAAGCAGTACTCAAGTTCACCTTTGAACCCAAACTTTTCTGGAATGACTTCTTTCTGTGCAGTAAATTGTGCACCATTGTCTGACATAATGGAGACCAGAACCCCATGAAGCCTTACCACCTCTTGAAGATACAACTTAGCGTAATCTTCTGACAAATGAATAGCCTTTACCGGAAAAAAGTGGGCTAGCTTTGTCATTCTGTCGACAATCACCCAAATAGAATCATGCTGCTTGCAAAACCTTGTTAAACCTGTGATGAAGTCCATATTAATCATCTCCCACTTTCATTCTGGAAGCTCTATATTATGAGCCAAACCACCGGGCCTTTTGTGCTCTTCTTTAACTTGTTGGCAATTCGGTCACTTAGCAACAAATTCTGCAATGCCTTTCTTCATACTATTCCACCAATACACCTCTCTCAAATCACGATACATCTTTATGGAACCTGGATGAATGACATATCTGGAGCTATGAGCTTTCTCCATGAACCTCTCTTGGAGTCCATCCACCATTGGTACACACAATCTACCCTAATATCTCAATAGGCCATCTCCCCTTATTCAAAAGCTGATACTACAATAGCCAACTCTAAGTAATGTGTTGGGTAGTTCTTCTTATGAACTGTCAACTGTCTGGAGGAATAAGCTACGGCTTTGCAATTCTGCATTAACACATAACCCAAGCCAACTCTAGATGCATCACAATACACTATAAAACCGCGAGTACCTTCCGATAAGGTCAAACTAAGGCAGTAGTCAACCTCTTTATCAATTCATGAAAGCTTTTCTCACAAGCTTCAGACCATTGAAACTTCACTGCTTTCTGAGTTAACTTGGTCAAAGGAGACGAAATAAATGAGAACCCATCTACAAACTTTCTATAATAGACGGCCAAACCCAAGAAACTCCTAATATCAATTGGAGATGTGGGTCTAGGCCAATTCTGTACTGCCTCAATTTTCTGAGTATCAACTTCAATTCCCTCTCCAGACACAATGTGACCTAAGCATGCCACAGACTCAAGCCAAAGCTCACATTTAGAGAACTTAGTATATAAATCCTTATCTTTCAAAGTCTGAAGAACTATTTTGAGGTGACTAGTATGATCTTCTTCATTCCTTGAATAAATTAGTATGTCATCAATGAAAACGATAAGAAACATATCTAAATAAGGTTTGAATAATCTATTCATAATGTCCATGAACGTTGCAGGTGCATTATTCAAACGGAACGACATAACCAGAAACTCATAATGACCATAACGGGTCCTGAATGCTGTCTTAGGAATATCACTATCCCTTACTTTCAACTGATGATAGCCAGATCTGAGGTCTATCTTAGAAAAACAAAAAACACCCTGAAGTTGATAGAAAAGATTATCAATTCTCGGAAGAGGATACTTGTTCTTGATGGTAACCTTGTTCAATTGGCGGTAGTCTATACACATCCTAAGGGAACCATCTTTCTTTGTCACAAATAAGACCGGAATACCCCAAGGTGAGACAGTTGGTCGAATAAACCCTTTTTCTAAAAGATATTTCAATTGCTCTTTAAGCTCTTTAAACTTAGCTGGTGCCATTCTATATGGCGGAATAAAGACAGGACGAGTATCTGGAAGAACATCTATACCGAAGTCTATCTCTTTCTCGGGACGGACCCTGGGTAGATCAGTAGGGAAGACTTCTGGAAACTCTTTTACTATAGGAACTGACTGAATAAGAGGTATCTCAACACTAGAGTCATTAACTCGAACTAAGTGATAGACACACCCGTTGGAAACTAACTTTCTTCCCTTAAGGTATGAAATGAAACGACCCTTAGGCACTGTTGAACTACTTTTCCACTCTAAGACTGGCTCATTTGGAATTTGAAACTTGACAACTCGAGCTCTACAATCTATTGATGCATAACAGATATAAAGTCATTTCATACCTAGAATGACATCAAAATCTACCATGTCTAACTCAACTAAATCAACCATGGTACTCTTGCAATTGACAGAATCGGAACAATCACGATAGACTCTTTTTGCTAGAATAGACTCACCATCAGGTGTAGAAGCACAAAAGGGGTCACAAATTTTCTCAGGAAGAACATCAAACTTCTTTGATACATAAGGGGTTACAAAATATAAAGTTGTTGTTGGGTCTAGTAAAGCATAAACATTAAGAGTAAAGACTTTAATCATACAGTGACAACATCTGGAGAATTCTCTTGCTCATGAGGACTAGTGATAACATAATGACGGTTTCCTTCTCCGCTGGCCCTTGAAGTAGCACATATAGATGCAACTCTATCTGTTGGAGCAACTGAAGAAGACTAGGCTCTATTGCCCCCATTACCATTACTCTGTCTGCTCTTTGGATACTCTCTCATAAAATGACCGTTCTGGACACACTTGATGCAACTAGTGGAGCCATCACGACACACCCCTGAGTGGCTCCTACCACACTCAGCACATCCAGGAGTCCTAGTACCCCCTTGTTCCTTACTTCCTTGCGAATGTGTAGGTCTAGCTCTGAAGTTCTGAGAATTTTAGCTATTGTACTCATATTTGTTCTTTGGTGCATGTGGACTAGCAGATAATGGAGCATGTCCTTTCTGCTTATGTTAGAAAGAAGACCGGTTCGCACTACTCTTTTGCTGCCCGGATTCATTCCCTGATGTCTTAGCCCTCTTATTCTTAAACTCTTCTCTATCCTTCATCTTGTCCTCTTCAAGTTGTTGCATATGGATCATCAGCCTTGCTAAGTCCATGTCACCTATTAGCATGGCTACCTTACTTTCCTTACTTGACATATGAGTCAACCCAACTACGAATAAACTCATTCTGCTCCTCATGTCAGCAACCATCTCTTTGCTTCTCTTAGCTCACGAGGAAAGAAATGCCTCATGAGGGAACTCTGGACCATAGGCCAGATCAAAATCGATCACGCTTAAGCACGAGTTAGAAAGAGACTTTTATAGAGATACACTCTATCGCATGAAGTGACTATGAAAGAAGTGAAGAAATTCCAAAATGTTCCAGCCTTCTAATTGTAGATGTAGCGCGCTTCACACCGATAACTAGGACTCTTGAACACTGGGCTCTGATATAAAATTTATCACCCCCCAAGCCAGCACCCCAGACGTGGCTAGCACTCGAGAATCATTGTTGACCCCAAGTGAACCCTTGGTCTGGCTTACTTACTCAACGGAAGAATCAAACGCAAGAGATATAGCTCATGCAATAACCTAAAAGATAATAACTTAGCCAACAATGGCAACTCAAGTCTTAAACGTATACAACTAAAATGAATAAGACTAAAGAACTAATACTATCAGTCTATGAAGCTCTAAAACAAAAAGGGATGTCGGGACAGGACCCCCAATCATCCTAAGAACTAAAAACTAGAAAGCAAATGATAAAAGAGTCCTCCGGAATGCCAGGAGGCTGACCAACTGACTTGGAGTGCTAAACCTGATCAATGAGGCACTGGATGCTGATCCTGGTTACCTGTGTCTGCATCATAAGACGATGCAGGCCAACTGTCATCAGTACATTGAATGTACGAGTATGCGAGTTGGAATGCTAAACAATACATAGGCTTGAAAAGATTTTGAAAGAAACACTTACCTTGACTTTTCTCAACTCATGGATACTTAACTCAAAATAAAGCAATGAAACACATGCAATATATGAAAAAAAAATTGAAACAGTAAAAGTAACTTAGTTCGTTAAACAAAATGCAATAACAAACTCAACTTTACTTATATAATAAAGTAATATAGTTTCTGAGGGATATTCTCTAACCAACAGCCACCATTATGAGCCTAAGTGGTGATACAACGTCTTGCCTACGCTGGCAAAATTGTCCTATACTTTGTCGTCATAAAGAACGCTTAACTTAGTGGATCCACTAGCTTATGCTAAAAGCATCTTAAGGAGTCATCTAAAAAGTACGATCCTTTACTACCCATGATGGCTCCATGGTTTATGGAGACTTGAGTTAATATGAATTCGCATCCCCATATCGGTGCTCAATACTACTCCCAAAATATACTTAGCTCACATGTTTTAAAAACAAAATTCTTTCTTTTCTTGGAGATAATTACTCAAAACTTAGCTTAAAAGCTCTCTTGGAATCGATGTTCCCTTTTCTTGCTCAAATGTGAAAACATTTATAAACTCTTTGGGAATACTTAGTTCCCTTAGAGCTTTTTGAGAAATGAACTCAACTCTTTACTCTTTTCTTAACTTGAAACTTAAGTCTTAAAACAAGTTAAAACGTTTGTTATAGACTTTTGTAAACTTTAAAAAAACATTTCTTTGACTTGCTTCTTAACTTCTAGACTTGACTGTTAACTTCTCTTGACTTTGATCTTAACTTTCCTTGAATTGGATTAAGGATTCAAGGTTCATGATCTCATGTTTATGGATGATTTCATGATATTTAGATGCACCTTAGAGTGTTGGAATCAACTAGAAAACATAGGTACATTGCTAAGGAACAACTACAAAAGGATGGGGGAGGTATTGGCGCCCCTGGCTCTCTGAGAGGCGCGGGGTGCCAGCCTTTGAGATTCAGGGACCAAGTTGGGGTGCTCTGGCTGGCACGGTGCCCTATAACTCAACATTTAGAGACCCCTTTTTCGGGCTCTGAGAGGCGCGAAGCGCCAAGGCCCTCCTCAGATGTTCCTCGACTTTTCTTTTTTGTTTTTATCTATAAACCCTCCCAATAAACATAGGTCTTTCCCCAAACACTTAGAATAGATTAAATCCTCAATATATACCAGATTAAACTCGAAACTATACCCAAAAATATGAATCAAATCGCAAGAAACTTCAACAACACAACCCATAAGAAATTCAACGAAACTTTCAATAATGTTCATCAAGAACCCAATTTCTAAACTTTCAAAGATTTATATTCGCAGAACAGAATTATGTTTGGCAAATGGGAGAATTAACCCAACACTATGTGATCTCACATACCTTGTAGGGATCACCCCCGACGAATTCCACACGCTGAACTCGATGATCCTGACGAATCTTGCTTCCTCTTCTCCTTTATCCTCTCTTTTATTTTCTCCAAGCCCAAGCGTGAACTCGAACTTTTCTAAACTGACCAAAATTTGGTTTTACCCCAATTAATATCCTAAAACGAATTAGAATAATTAGGTAAGGAAAAGACTAAATTACCCTTCGAAAATCCGGATTGGACTTTCCTTAATCCAATAGCCTAACTTCTAAAGGACATAACTTACTCATACGAATTTGGAATCGCTCAAACTCTGCGGTGTTTGAAAGACCATTCCAAGATCTTTCAAACTATATCTAGAAGTACACCTAACATATCCTGAGCTGGGAGTTATGGCCATTTGAAGTTGACCAAAACTCAACTTTTCCTAACTTAAACAAATTTCTAGATTTTCATTCTTTCCAAAAATGACTATTTCCAATTTGTAGCTTCTTCCTAGTTATTTCAAATTGCGAGATGTTACAGCTAGTGGATGAGGTGCGGCATATTTTCATTCCAGATGCAAATTACACTAAAGGAATCCGACGGTCCATTGGTGTCCCCGAAATGGACATATATTTAAGAGAAGAAACAAATATAGACGAAGCTGATGAATCAAAGAAGATTATTCTTCAATTTTCAATTGCTAATATGAAGTGTAATACTCATTTATTAAATTGTCCTCAACTTGACAAAATTCAACGGTTAATAAATGAGAAAATGTGGTTGGTGCATCATATTATTGTTGCTGACGTTTTCAAAAGAGATGGAAAAGAAGTTGTTGATGAAGCATGGAGGAATTTCGTTTTGCAACCATAACTGGATATTGTGAAAAGGTTTCTCAAAAATGATGATCACAATATTATAATTGAGTGAACATAAACTATCATTATCTCTATCTTGAGTTACTTTGTCTCTTCGGCACTTTAATTTTGGACCTATTTTGTACAGTTTGTATCGCATTACAGATATATATATATATGATATGATATGACCCTTCTTTCTATATATATTATTCTTGTCTGTAAAAACATTGTTATTTATAGAGAAAATATTTAAGCTTTATAAAAAATATTTATTTTAAGTTCCGATCTAAGCCTAAGTCCAACTCCAAGTCATCTATATTTAATATATATTAATATAAATACGTACTGACACAATTTTATTAGATCATTCATAATGTTAAGGTAATATAATGAGAATATAAATGACCATAAATGTTCGGGAATATTCTACCCTAAAAGAATTTGAAAGAATAGAATTCTTAACTAAAAATTTAAAAATGTTACATAGACAAAGAAGAGAAAATAGTAAATTTGCAATCTATCGGTAATGATCATTTAAGGAAATATATTCTACCTAATTCAATCACGGTGATGGAAGCTTGATTCAATAAAATCTTTATCTATTATTATATGTTGCACAAGTTAATATAAATACTCCTAATTAAAAGAGTTATTGATAATTGTTCCCATCCCTCTAATGAAATTTGCAAAATCCACGAACATGGTACATTACATTAATCTCACATATGTTCTGCAATGTTATTTAAACCCGATTGTCACAACTAATGTACATACTATACTTTAGCATTGTAGGCAGGTTACTTTAATAGTTTCTATAACAGGGTAGAATTGTTCTATTTTCATTGTTGGGTAATTACATACTAAAGTTCCTAAGTTCCTAAAACCTTTGCACCGAGCACATCTCACTCAAAATGGGTGATACAGTTAACAAATCTCATTGAATATATAGACGTGAAATGGTAAAGGCAAAAAATAAAGATTTTATGGTAACACCAAGTAAGGAAATGAGAAGAGCCATAGAAGTTCCGTTGGTATATATTATGGATAGATTGCTAGCTGATTCACAAGTACATACTATCCTATACTTGTACTCTCTAAAAATAATAACCATTTTAATATCCAAAATATAATCACAAATATGGTATATTGCTGATGTGCAAGATTGTTTGTACAAGTTCAAAGCAACAATTGTAGACATACTGAATATATATGAGCCCTGGTATTCATCTTGCAAAAAGTGCAGCAAAAGAGTGAAAGTTATAGAACATACTATATCTTGTGACATTTGCAATAGTGAGAATGTAGAATATGAAATAAGGTTAGACTCAGTAAAATCTCAATTCTACATTTACTAATTAGAAAACAAACCATCTTTAACTTTTAAATGACTCCCCATTTTGAACAGATACTGCTCATGACTTGAAGTGTGTGGTGTAGAACAACGTGGCTGAGTTATACTATTAGAAGCGGCTAAATATTTACTAGGCTGCAGTGTGCAGGACTACATAGAATCAACTTCAGTAAAGATATGAATTGTATTTATTTCTAAACACCTTAATGCCCAATGGACTTCGCCGTATAGGTACGTTGTCTAATTCATCCTAACTTTTATAGTTATCTTATTGTAATACTTCATAGCACAAAAGATAAGAAAGGAATTAACGATTACATATACATAACGTTTGATGATTCTTTTAATTTTACACGTTAGGTTAGTTTTGAAAGAAAATGTGCCCATCATGCTGCTGAGAAACCTTGACCCCTCAAATGGCTTATGCAATGGGACATAATTGATTTGTAGAGGCTTTGATGAGAATGTTATACATGCAGAAAAAGCAACAGGTCAGTATGCTTCAAACCAAATATTTACTACAACAATACGACTATAACTACCCCCTTCCCCTTTTTTAACAGATACTACATATGATTTGAAGTTTATGGTGGAGAACAATGTGCCCGAGTTATACTATTTGAAGAGGCTAAATATTTACTAGGTTGTAGCGTGAAAGACTACATAGAATTGATCTCAGTAAAGATATGATCTGTACTTATACCTAAACACCTTAATGTCCAATGGACTCTATCGGATAGGTACGTTGTCTAATCCATCATAACTTTTACAGTTATCTTATTATGAATAGCACAAAAGAGAAGAAAAGAATTACATGATTTCATATACATAATAATTGATGATTCTTTTAATTTTATACATAAGGTTTGTTTTGAAAGAAAATGTGCCTATCGTGCTGCTGAGAAAACTGGACCCCTCAAATGGCTTATGCAATGAGACATGGTTGATATGTAGAGGCTTTGACGAGATTGCCATACATGCAGAAAAAACAACATGTTAATATGCCACAAACCATGTGTTTACTCTAATAATACAACTCTCACCCCCACCTCTCACACCCCGCGCGAAAATGAAGGACACCCTTTCAAATTTATTCAAAAACAATTTCCAATACGTCTATGTTTTTGCAATGATGATAAATAAAGCTAAAGGTCAAACGATATCAAATGTAGGAGTATACCTACAACAACATGCTTTCTCGCATGGAAAACTATACATTGCACTATCTAGAGGAATATCTATGCCAATAAAAAAAGTGTAGGTCATGACTGAACAACCAGAATGATGCACCGAGACATACATAAGAAACACTGTCTACAAGAAAATATTAGGTGAAATTTGATTAATACCAAAATTGTAAGATATCAAACAGGAAAAAACATACACCACACATGTAGCTAATGAAAATTATATTTGATGAATTCTTAGGTTTAGTGGAAGAGGAGACGATATGAATTCTTAGGTTTGGTGTAGCAGGGTGAGGGTTGTTGTGGCAGGCTCAATGAGATTAAGGTCGTTAATAAACTCCTAAACAACCTCTTTATGTACTTTCCGACTTTTAAAGCTAAGAAACGAACCCCAGGCGACTTCTATTAGTTTTTCACCATTTTTTAGGCTAAAGGTAAGCTTTTCACTCCTCGAATCTGCCTTTCGATCCGTAGAACATAATATGATGGGTGAATATTGATGGGGAAGGATTTTTATATAGATTCTATGGTAGAAAAAACCCTAAATTGGATACATGGGATCAGGGGTATGAACTAGGGTTCATAGAATTGGTAGTAATTCGGGTAATTAGTGATTGATTATTGATTCCCGTGCTATTATGATTATTTGTAGACCAAGAACAAGAGAAACAAATTCGGAAAGGGAAGGATCAAGTTTCTTAGGGTTTCAATCTTGTTTCGAGGTACGTGATGGTTGTGATTCTATGATTGTGTAATGTATGATTGTTCTTGCTTCATTATGATACTTGTATATGTATGAATGTTGCAATGTTGATCGCACTTGTTGTAAATTAGATAGATGAATTATCGTTGCCATGAAATAATGACTTAAATGTATGATCTTGAGTATATACTTGTGTTTGTAATTGTGGAGTGTTGAATGGACCGATTGCCACATTTCGACATAACTAACTTGGATTGGTGCCACCTTCCAACATAAAAATGGGATCAGTTTCCACGTTCCGGCATAAATATGGGATTGGGTACCACGTTCCGGTATGCTAACTATTTGGGTTTGGGTTCCATGAGAGGACCAATGATGTGATATAAAATGTGAAACTGATCGTTGCTCGTAAATGTTGATAATATTGTGTATGTTGATATATATGCATGTGATAATATTGTTGTCTTGACTTGTTTATGTTGCACTATGGGATAGCCGCATGATCTTACCAGTACACTGTGGTTGTGTACTGATATTGCACTTGCTCTTATTTTTGTTGAGTACAGAGCATCTTCAAGCGGCTATTCACAGACCTTGCTTAAGAGATCAGTGATCGTCACTTCAAATTCAAGGGTGAGCCAATTCTTCTGGGCAGCCATGAGATTCTCTTTTGTGTATGTCCACCATTTTTGGACTTAGACAATTGTTTAGTTAGTTGATTAGTTCATTAGTTTGGGGTTGTATCCCTTCTTGTTTAGACTTGGTTTATTGTTAGATGTTTTGGTACATTAACTTTTAGGTTCAAGGTTATTATTCCGCATTGTTAGTTTGTCATTGTTTAGACTTTTGTTAGAGTTTATTGGAACTCTATTTTCTTTCCTTAGTATTTTACTTAAATGCCTTAGTTATTGCTTTAGTTGCTTGGTTTGAGTTGTAGTAGTAGTTCTCCCACCATAGTGTTAGTGTGGGTGCCAATCATGACGGTCTGGGTCGTGACAAAGTTGGTATCAGAGCTAGGGTTCGTTGATCTCGATGTACCGAAAGGAGTCTAATAGAGTCTCACGGAATGGTACAGGGACCCCCTTACTTTTCTTCGAGAGGCTATAGGACTTTAGGAAATCTCTCTATTTTTCTCTTATCTCCAACGTGCTATAACTTGATTCCAATTGGTATCTGTCAATTCAAATTGGTATCTAACCTCATTCACTCTTTTGTTTGTAGATTGTTAATACTAGGTATACCAGCGCCAGGCCCTTAGCTCCCATCAATGCTCCAGCTAAGGAATATGCAGCGAGAGGTCATGATCGAGGTAGGGATAGAGAAAGAGCTAGGGGTAGAGGCCGTGGAAGAGTAGCGCCTGTTGGAAATGGAGCTCCTGCTGAGAATGCTCCTGTGAATCAGAACCCTCACATACATCATGAGGAAATAGAAGAAGGGGTTGAAGTTGAGAATGTTGAGGAGGTTTGACAAGAGGAAGAGGTATAGGTTGAGGCTATATGTATTCCTCCCATCAACCCAATGTTAGCTCAACAGATCATGTCGCTTTTTGAAGGGATTGGCTGGTCCTGGAATGCTTCCATCTGTTGAAGCAACTCAAGCTCCTACTAATCCTTATGTTTCTAGCACTACGCCCAAGACGGGTGGAAACGTAGGTACAGATGCTTTCTTCTGCCCTTTGTTGGGTTCTGTTATGACTGGTAATGAGCATGACATGTTGACTAAGTTTCTAAAACTTAAGCCTTCTGTGTTTCTTGGTTCTAAGACTGAAGATGCTTATGAGTTCATCTTAGACTCCTATCACTGGTTGCATAAATTGGGTATTGTTCATCAACATGGGGTTCAGTTTGTGTCCTTTCAACTTCAAGGTGAGGCTAAGTAGTGGTCGAGAGCTTATATGGAGTGCATATCTTCTACTTTACCTCCACTTACTTGGACCCAATTTCATGCTCTATTTCTAGAAAAGTATGAGCCTAGAACTTTGAGAGATTGTAAGAAAGATGAATTTATGGCTTTGGAACGAGGTGGAATGTCTATGGCTGCTTATGAGGCCATGTTCAATTCTTTGTCTAGATATGCTACTCAATTGGTGATTACTGGGGAGGAGACGATCCGGTTATTTATTAGGGGATTAAATTCTGAGTTGCAAGTATTATCTGTTCATATGACTTCTGCAGGGAGGAGCTTTAATGAGGTGACAAATTATGTTAAGAAAGTGGAGGGGGTAAGGCGAGACGATCAGGCTAAGGCATTGGCTAAAAGGGCCAAGAACTCGGGTAACTTTCAAGGTTCTTACTCCAGAGGTTCAGGGAGGCCAACACTGACAGCCAAGCCATTTCAGTCCGCTATGCCCGCCTCTTCAGGTAACTACTCAGGAACTCCATCTTATAATTTTTAGGATAGCCAGGGATTCTTGCCTTCGACGTGCAGCAGACCATATTTTGATCGTAGTTGCAATAATTGTGGAGAGCTTGGGCATATGAAGAGAGATTGTCCCTATCCACGCGTATTCGATGCCGCACAGAAGCCTTCTAGAGTGGTGGTACCCATAGGTAATGGTAATAATGGTAGAGGACGTCCACAAGGTGGGCGATGAGGTAATCAGCGAGGCCGTGGAAGTAGAGGAAATGGTAATGGTAACGGAGGTAGAGGTAACGCGCAACTAGGTAGGGAAGTGGCTCGTCATGATAATAAGGCTCAATGTTATGCTTTTTCGGGAAAAAATATGGTGGAGGCGTCTGACACGGTGATCACATTTACTATTTTTGTCTGTGACCGGATGGCTAATGTGTTGTTTGATCCAGGTTCCACTTATTCATATGTATCCGTGAGATTTGCCTCAGATTTTGATATGATTTGTGATATTCTTGATTCCCCTATTCGTGTTTCTACTCCAGTTGGAGAGTTAGTCATAGTTACCCATGTCTATCGTGCTTGCCCTATTTTGTTTATGGGATTTCAGACTTGGGCTGATTTGGTGATTTTGGATATGATTGACTTTGACATAATCTTAGGCATGACTTGGTTGTCCCCATATTATGTTGTGCTTAATTGTAATACTAATTCTGTAACTCTAGATTCCGGGAAGGGAAAAATTAGAGTAGGAAGGGGTGGACAAGCTTAAACAAGCTAATATTATATCCTCCATTCGGGCTACTAAACTTGTAGAGCAGGGTTGTTGGGCTTATTTGGCTCATATTAGGGATGTTGAGATTACGGCTCCATCCATTGAGTCAATTCCTGAGGTGTCTAAATTTAGTGAAGTATTTCCTAATGATTTGCCTGGTATGCCTCCGAATAGAGATATAGATTTTTGCATTGATTTAGAGTCTGGTACACACCCCATTTCCATCCCTCCATATAGCATGGCTCTCGCAGAATTAAGAGAGCTTAAGGCTCAAATACAAGAGCTCCTTGATAAGGAATTTATTCGTCCTAGTGCTTCCCCATAGGGTGCTCCAGTTTTGTTTGTTATGAATAAGGATGGTAGTATGAGAATGTGTACAGATTACAGGCAATTAAATAGAGTCACTATTCGAATCAAGTATCATTTGCCTCGAATAGATGATCTCTTTGACCAATTGCAAGGTGCAACAGTTTTCTCTAAGATTGATCTAAGATACGATTACCATCAATTAAAAATTAGGCCTGAAGATGTGCTTAAGACGGTGTTTAGAACTCGCTATGGGCACTACAAGGTTTTGGTTATGTCTTTTGGTTTACCCCAATGTGCCTATAGCTTTCATGAGTTTAATGAATGGGGTATTCAAGCCATTTCTTGATTCTTTCGTCATAGTCTTTATTGATGATATTTTGGTTTATTTGAAAAGTGAGAAAGAGCATGCCGACCATCTTCGTATTATTTTGGGTATTCTTGGGAAGCAACGGTTGTGTGCTAAATTTTTTAAGTGTGAATTTTGGTTGAAATCTGTTGCATTTTTGGGGCATGTAGTTTCAAAAGAAGGGATAATGGTAGATCCTCAAAAGATTGAGGCGGTTAAGAATTGGGTTTGGCTAGCTCTGTTACAGAAGTGAGGAGTTTTGTAGGACTCGCTAGCTATTATCGTCGATTTGTGAAGAACTTTGCTTCTATCGCCACGCATTTGATCAAAAAGGAGATACCATTTGAATGGACTGAAAAATGTGAGAAAAGCTTTCAAAAGCTCAAGACTCTCTTGACCACCACGCCTATTCTAGCATTACCGGTTGAAGGTAAAGATGTTAATGTTTATTGTGATGCTTCACATTCTGGTTTGGGTGTTGTGTTGATGTAAGACAAGAATGTTATAGCTTATGCCTTGCGTCAATTGAAGGTACGTGAGAGGAACTATCCAACACATGATTTAGAGTTGGCAACGGTAGTGTTTGCTCTTAAGATATGGCAGCATTACCTCTATAGTGTTAACTGTGAAGTGTGTACCGATCATCGTAGTTTGCAGCATGTGTTCATTCAAAAGGATCTGAATTTGAGACAACCAATGTGGATGGAGTTACTTAAGGATTATGATGTGACCATACAATATCATTCGGGCAAGGCTAATTGTCGACCCGAGCCTACACCCTGGACGTGGCCAGCACTCGAAGACCATTGATAGTCCCCAAGCAAACCCTTATCCTGGCTGACTACAAGCGGAAGACTAACTTAAGCATGCAAAAGCTTAAAACTGAAATAAAAGTTCATAAAACTTAAATACAAACTTTTAATACAAAGAAAACTCTGTATAATAAAATTATATGCAACTTACCATAAAAGGCAACTTTAGTCTTTAAAACCTTTAAAAAAATAAATGATACAGACTTCTCAACTATACTGACTATCTATGAAGCCTCTAACTGATAAAGATGGAAGTCGGGACAAGACCCACGACATCTTGACTAAACTGAAAAGTAAATGAAATTCTCCGGAAACAAGGAGGCTCACCATAGCTAACTCGAACTCTCGGATGTATTAACGAAGCTCCTGTTGATGATCCTGAATACCTGTGTCTATATCATTAGAAAATGCAGGCCAAATGGCTCAGTACGTGGAATTTACGAGCATGTAAGGGGAATTCTAAAACATAACATAAGCTTGAATCTTAATAAAAAGGAAACATACTTACCTATTCTCAAACTTTCTCAACTCAAGGAATACTCAGGGATACTCAAAACTACTCAAACTTACTCAAGAAGTATTCAAGGATAAGATACTCAACTCAGAGATTAGATACTCAACTCAAGGATAGATACTCAACTCAAAGATACTCAACTCAAAATACTCAACTCTGGATACTCAACTCAATATAAAGCAACAATAAGAGATGCAATATGTAGAAAACTGTATAAAATAGTAAAAACAACTTAACTCATTAAAGAAAGTGCGATAACAAACTCAACTTTCTCATATCATAAAAAGACATATCATGCTCCCTCTCAAAGTCTATTTGTGCAATGTATGAATGAATTCCGATACCCCCATTCATACTAAGTAGAACCCCTTGAGAAACCATGCAATTATTATTGTGGGAGTTTATCTAACCGGCAACCACCACTATGAGCCTAAGTGGTGATACAACGTCTTGCCCACACTTTGCCGTCATATAGAACGCTTAACTAAGTGTATCCCCTAGTTTATGCTAAAAGCATCTTAAGGATTCATCTAAAAAGTATGATTATTTACTACCCATGATGGCTACATGGTTTATGGAGACTTGAGTTAGTATGAACTCGCATCCCCATATCGGTGCTCAATACTACTCCCAAAAATATACTTAGCTCATATGTTTTTAAAACAAAACTTTTTCTTTGGTTTGAGATAATTACTCAAAACTTAGCTTAAAAGTTTTCTTGGAATCGATGTTCCCTTTTCTTGCTCAAATGTGAAAACATTTATAAACTCGTTGGGAATACTTAGTCCCCATATACTTTTGAAGAAAAGGACTTCAAACTTTACTCTTTACTCTTTACTGAACTCAAAGATTTATGTCTTAAAACAAAGTTTAAACATTTGTAAAAGACTTCTTAAGATATGGTTCATGCCGAATTAGGGACATGGATGACTCAATGCAAACTTTTCAATAACCATAGATAGAACTCAATACTTGAAACTTAAGTGCTTCAATGATACTACTCATTTAAAGAATGTTCAACTCAAAGGGTTCATGCGGAATTATCAGCATGAACTTATTAACTCAAGAACTCAAAGATAATTCTCAAAAGGGCTTAGGAACTCAACACTTAAAGGCTTAAAACTTGAAGATACCACTTCTCTGAAAGATTCTCAACTTACGAAGTTCATGCGGAATTATGGGCATGAAACAACTCGACTCGATGGTCTACATAACAACATGGACTCATGTATATGACTCTTCTCATTCTCTTACCTACTTTCTCAAAACTTAGTTCAAATCGATAGTTTATCTCAAAGGATTCACAATTGAACTCAAAGGCTTACTTGAACTTTACTCTTTAACTCTCTCTTGAATGTGAATTATGAATTCAAGAGTTTTGGTTCATGATATGAAGGATCTCATGATGATAAAGTAGACTCATGAATACATTCTCCTCATCCTCACACTCACTTGCTTGAGTCTTGAAACAAGTTACTAGAAGTTGTAGAAGACTCCTCAAAAGGACTCTAAGGGACCTTATAAAAAAGTTTGAAAGAACTCTCAAACTTGACTCTCAACTCTACCTTGATTTTGATTTATGAATTCAAGGTTATGATCATGTTAGGAATGAATTTAGGTGTTTAGAAGTAGCTTAGAGTAGTTAGAATCGAAAAGGATTGAAGGTGCACTTTAAACAAACTCAAACGGGGCAACCGACGACAAACTGGGTAGGGCAGGCGACCCTGGCGCTATGGGTGGTGCGGGGCGCCAGCCCCTAAACTTCAGAGGTGGGTTTGGGGCGCTCTAGCAGGCGCCCGGCCCAAACCCAGAAAATTCAGCAAGTTTCTTCTCATTTTCTCACCCTATTTCTCCTAGAATCGAATGGTTTCTTCCCCAATCACTTAGAATTGATTTCTTAACACAAGTACACTCTAATATACTCAATACATCCCTTAAAACACTCACTTTGATCTCAAGAAATCATCCAAAACCCAACAAAACAAGATTTAGAATGAACTTCAAGAACACCTATCAAGAACTCATCAAGAACTAAAATCTTTCGACTTCAAGAATGAAATTTGCGCTGAAAATAACATGTTTGGCATGTGGGTGACCAAACCCAACACCATGGAAGCTTGCATACCTCTTAGGGATTAAACCCATAGCGAACATCCGTAACAAGACGCAAGAATATCGACGAACGCTTGATCCTCTCCTCTTTTCTCCTCGTTTCTCTTCTTCTTTTCTCTTCTTTTCTCTCAACTAAAACCCTAGGTGTAAACTAGGATTACAAAACTGAACCTAATAGGATTAGACCCTTAAAATATTACTAAAAATGAATTAAATCTAATTGGGTAAGAAAAAGACCAAAATACCCCTCTCTATTTTCGGTTAACTTTCCTTAACTGGACAACCTATCTTCCAAAGGCCTTATCTCACTCATCGGACCTCGAAACTTGGCAAACATGGAGGCGTTGGAAAGATAATTCAAAGATCTTTCATACGGTATCTGGTAGAACATCTAACTCATTCTGAGCTAGGAGTTATGGTCGTTTGAAGTCGACCCAAAACTCATACTTAGCTTATCTTGCAAAAGTTCAGATTTTGCTATTTCCAATTTAATTCTTCTTGGAACTCAAGGTGCTACATATAGTGACCTTAAAACTTAAGAAATTTTAATTCCTCGGTAAAATCCTACTCACAACGAAGGATGGTTCAAGTCTTAGCTTAAAAATTTTCTAGGGTGTTACACTAATGTGGTGGCAGACGCTTTGAGTCGAAAAGCGGTGAGTATGGGTAGTTTAGCTTGCTTAAGTTTAACGAAATGACCTTTGGCTAAAGAAATTCAGACCTTACAGTCTAAGTTCGTGCAGTTGGGCATCTCAAAAAGAGATGGGGTGTTAGCTAGTATTGAGGTAAGACTTTCATTGAAGAGATCAAGGACAAACAATTTGAAGATGAGAATTTGGAGGAACTTGGAAAGAAGACTGTGATTGGTAAGTCACAAGAGACCACTCTTGATGTGGATGGTGTGCTCAATTTTAAAGGGAGAATATGTGTTCCTAGAGTAGATGACTTGATTGAGAAATTGTTGGCAGAGTCTCATGGTTCACTATAATTTATTCATCCGGGTGTGACCAAGATGTATAGAGATCCGAAGAGAATTTATTGATGGTCGGGCAAGAAGAAAGACATATCGGAGTTTGAGGCGAGATGTCAAAATTGTCAACAAGTGAAATATGAACACCAAAAGCCCACAAGTTTACTTCAAAGAATGTCAATTCCTTAATGGAAGTGGGAAATAATAGCCATGTATTTTGTGGTTGGTCTTCCCAAGACTTTGGGGAAGTTCAATTCTATTTGGGTAGCGGTTGATAGATTGACTAAGTAAACCCATTTCATACCAGTAAGAATAGATTATAATGTTGAGAAATTGGCCAAGGTGTATGTGAAAGAGATAGTGAGGTTGCATGGGGCGTCCTTTTCGATCATCTCAGACCGTGGTACCCAATTCTCATCCAAGTTTTGGAGGAAATTGCATGATGAATTGGGCAGATAACTCACTTTTAGTATAACCTTTCATCCACAGATGGACTGGTAATCGGAGAGGACCATTCAAGTATTAGAACATTTGTTGATGGCATGTGTAATTGATTTTGGAGGGCATTGGGATAAGTTCTTACCTTTGTGTGAATTTTCTTATAACAATAGTTATCACTCCAGCATTGATATGGCACCATTCGAGGCACTCTATGGGAGGGGATGTAGATCACCCATATGATGGTTTAAGGCTGGAGATATGAAACCATTGGGGTTTGATTTAGGAAGGATGCTCAAGATAAGGTGAGGAGTATTCAAGCTAAGCTTCTAGCAGCCCAGAGCAGACAAAAGAAGCATGTGGATCATAAGGTAAGAGACATGGCGTTTCAATCCGGTGAAAATGTTCTTCTTAAGGTTTCACCATTGAAAGGGGTGATGAGATTTGGTAAGAAAGGTAAGCTAAGTCCGCGATACATTTGGCCCTTTGAGGTTCTTGAATGTGTAGGATCGGTAGTGTATAGGTTGGCTTTACCTCCTAATCCATCGGGTGTTCATCCGGTATTTCATGTGTCTATGTTGAAGAGATATCATGACGACGGGGATTATATTATGAAATGGGACTCAAATGTGTTAGACAAAGACCTCCAATATGAAGAGGAACCGATCTCAATTCTTGATCGTGATGTGCGTAAGTTTAGGAAAAAAGAGATTAAGTCCGTGAAGGTTCAATGGAAGCACCGTTCAGTTGAGGAAGCTACTTGGTAAACCAAGAGGGACAGGCGAGACAAGTATCCCCATTTGTTCGTCGATTTAGGTACTACTTCATTCCTTTCTTAGCCTATTTTTCCTAAGTTTGTCATTCGGGAACGAGTGATGGGTAAATTGATATCTATTGTAACGATCAGGTTTCGTCGTTATAGAACAACCAACAAAGAAACATTTGGGGCCGAAAAACTTTTTCGTAATATCTTGAAATTTCCCAACCTAGTCCAGATTTTGATGAAATCGAAGTCTTTAAGGTGTAGAGAAATCTGGTAACAATCAGGTGAATTAATTTTGATTTTGATTGCATAAGTAGTTAGATAACTCGTTAAAGAACCCGTATGACTTTACATAATTGAATTCGGGTGAACTCCCTTAATCGATCTTGGCGTAAAGGGTATTTTCTGAGCATTAGTGTTTGCGTAATCGAGACACAAGTTCTGATGCAAGTGTCTACAATCGTACAATAGTTTAGTAACCCAACCAAGGGTTGGGATCGTTCCCAAGAGAGGCGAAAGTGCTAAAGCTAATCGTAGCTAAAGACTTCGGCGAATGAAAACATAACAAATTAAAAAGGGTGACACAAGCGTCAAGTATGAAATAGGGGTTTGTAAGCAAGAAACAACTAAAACAGTGAAAATAAGGAAAAATACAAGTATGGAGACGGGATTCTTGGGATGTGATAGGAATACGGGATACACTAAATCATTGGGTACATGCTTTTGATAGTAACTTCATTGAGTATTTCTTACTAGGCTAGACTTTAAGGGGGATAAGCTCTCTCTCGAGCAACTTACCCAGTTTCAAATGCAATCCTCTCAAACACCCACTTGCCGCATGAAGAACAACCTATGCCTTAATCCACTCACCCTCTCGAGTTGAGTGTGTGGACATGGGACTAGGGTTCACTCTCTCGAGCTGAACCTCATGTCGACCCACTCACACTGGCCATCAATTTAGTGGTCTTAGTTTTACGACCTATCTCTCGAGAAAGACGAAAACACATAAATAAATTTGTATTTACAACTACAAATTCATTAAATTCATTTACAACCACTAAACGAAATCACATTTAAACAACGAATAGACTATCAGCAAGCAAGACCCAATAACTAATCTAGCCCATACTCACAAAATCACACCTCAATAATTGGGGTTTTAGCTACGCATGTAAAAGAGATTAAGACGTATACCAATATCAATTTTCATCAGTGGGTATGCAAGATTTAGTTTGAAAACGCACCAAGAGTGGAGAATCCAAGAGACCCAAGTCCAATTCCGTGAATTTAAAACCCTTTGAAAGCTCCAAGTTCTTCAAAACCTTTCCAAAACTTAGAGAGGATATCTCCAAAAACTCTGTCTAAAACTTAATAATCTAAAGACTAGATAAAATAAGGTAAAATTCGCTGCTAATAATAAAAACTGAACTAGTATTTACAGTTTTCAGAACATGTGCTCCGAAAGATCTTTCGGCGACGTTAGTGGGAATCACCGATGCATTCAACAATCCGCCATTTGGTCTACTTTGTCTCCTTTCATCAGTTTCCTTCAGCTTTTTTGTGTCCAGGATAATTGTGCGATGCAGCACTGCTTCGTGGAGTCTGCTCGGCGATACGCCGACTGCTCTTTTTCACAGCTGATTTACTCATTTCCTTCAGGGCTCAGCACACTAGAACAAAAGGCGAATATGCAATCTATTGGCGATTCGCTGAATGGGTTCGGTGATTCGCAGATCTCCATTTCTTCATTATTTTAACTTATTTTGCTCCTTTTTGCTCGATAGTGTCCATGCTTTCCCTCAACTTTCAAATACCTGAAACTTAAAGGTTTTCATCGGATATCGAGATAAAACATGCATTTGGGGACACTAATTTCATCAAAATATAGCCTAAATGAGTCCAAATCATGGACTCATCAACACCCCCCAACTTAAACTTTTGCTTATCCTTAAGCATACTCAAGTTCAGCCGTTCAAGAGGGGTGTCTCAAACAGTGCTACACAAGACTCAATCATGAATGCACACAACAAGACTCAATTTACTTATGCAAGGGTCAATTGTGTACTCAAAGATTCAAGTTGTGACACACCATTACCAAAGATTCTCAAGCTCGCAATACTTGCTTCAAATGCAAGTTCAAGCTCAACAAAAGCGTTTGAATGCCCTCACACAAATGATGATTCCATTGTCACACACAAAGGTATAATCAATTTAAAGTTCAGGAATCAGATACAACGCTCACACTCACAAAGAGGAACACAGTGCATACTCTCACCCATAGGTTTGCCCGTATTTTCCAATCAACATTTGTTTCGACTTTCTCAAGATCACAAAGGTCTTAACAAGGCTTGTAACGGGGCTGAGTGTAGAGGTATGGTCATTTAGGCTCAGTGATTTTTATCCTCATGACATGTGGTGCTCTCAACACTTCCTTTATTTTTCCTTCATCATTTTCATTAGTGCATCATAGGTCATCCTATTATTCGCTTCTCATGGATTGTTTGGGAACCCCATCTATTTTGTACTTTATTCTGCAACTTTCTTTTCCATTCTTTTCTTTTCTTTTTTTCTTTTCTTTTTTTTTTTTATATATGGAGGGGTTCCATTTTTCTCAACACCATGGGTTAACGGAGACTTCCCTTGCATTTCTTGATTTTCCCTTTTCTTTTCACCACAGCCCCAACTTAGGCTGTTGGCCTAAGTTGGCTATTTAACTAACCACAATTCAAGAGGATTATAGGTAACTGATTAAGAAAGGTCTAGTTTTCATCATGTTTCTTTGAAAGAAGGGTAAGGCTCAAAGGGTGTTTAATAGAGAATAACACGCTCACAAGGTGGGTGACAAAAAAGGTATTTGTCGAATTGGTTCACACTTTTCGAAGTTGCCTAAGATCATATCAAGAAAAAGTCTTACTTAGTCAACCGGACCAACAGGGCAAATTCTAGGTGTTGTCATGCATGGTTCTAGGTAAGCTTATCACACAAGGCACTGACACTTAAGTCTAACAAGACTCCACACTTTCGCTAGTGTGCAACGGTCATCACAAGAGAATCGATTTGAGAAATGGCTAATCACAACGAGATGGAAAGAGTTCACATATTGTCTATGCAACTTCATTTGGCCTCATCGTAGCCGCACATTCATGTTCGTTCAATTGTAAGCAATATTCAAGTCATCGATATTGATCGAGACCGAGACATAAATTTTGCAAAAGGACAGCCACATTCAACACATGAGGGGTGGCAAAAAAATTTGGACGGGTCAAAATCATTTTACAATTTTAAATAAAAGGAGCCACAAGCTCAAACATCCACAGAAACAAATAAAGCACAATTTTTAAAGTAGAACAACCCAGATATATACACAAAACAAAAATAAAAGTAGAACACAAAAGGTGTGGGCCTCACCCCACCACAAATTAAAACATTCATCCTCAAATGCAAATAACAGAATATCCAGACTTTAGAAGAAAGAAAGAAAGAGAGGGAGGTAGAGAAAAATCTTATCTAATTGGTCGCTCCATCTGTCCAGGCTTCAGTGCCCGATGTGTCATTTTAAATCTGGGCGTCAGTGATTGGGGTCATGCTCGAGGTTTAGGCATCAAGAATCGGACCTATTTCTGATGCATCGACCCTGTTAGGTCCAGTTGGAGTGATCTCCTGCAAATTTGCCCAATAGGTATGTACAACGACATAGAATTCCTAGGCCCATGAAGGTACTCTATGGTTTCTTGGAATTTTTGAAATAGTTATCCGACCAGAAGATGCATAGATTTCCCTGAATCCCCTGCCCTTTCCCTTATCTTTCTTCCCACAAGACGTGGGCGGTGTAGTAGCCTTACCTTTGGATGTAACGGCCTCCTCATTCATTGTCTTCCTTTTAGTATTCTCTTGGGATAGTACAATTCTCTCGGCAGCTTTTGGTTTTGCCATATATGCAAATCCTCAAGAAGAATCAAAGAGACTGGCTCGAAATGTCCGATGAGTCAGCGAAAAGTTGAAATGCATGAAAAATCAAAGGGGTAGAAAAAGGGCGATCAAGAATACTTTCGACGAGTCGCCGAGCACGTTTTGCGACCTCAGGCTTCTCGCTGAAAGTTACAGCATTAAACATCAAATTCCACAAGAAATTAAAGTGAGATGAGAGCATATGGCGAACCGCCGAGTAGTTCGGCAGGCTACACCTAGCTCGCCAAACAGCGTAATGCGCCTATTCTCAACCCACCTTCTGGAATTCAACCCCTTAACCCCCAAAAACAAAGTCATCACATGCACAAGTGGGATTTAACTCAGATCCATAACATCCAAACACAATCCCACAAAATATACTTCTGCTAAAAACACAAACAGACGGGGTCTCAATACTTATAAACAAATTGAGCCATATTTAGATATTAATACAGGCACACACAAGAACAAGATACGGATATTGCAAATGAGTACAAATTCTATAAAATAGTTTCGAGTGTTAGGAAACCAACCTTTGATGTTGATAACAGTAAGACTGAAATGCAAAGCAGCAAAGAAATCCACTATGAGCACAAATCAACCAACCGAAATACTAGTAAAATGCGAAAATAAAAAAATACTACCTTGGGGTGGGTTTGTGAAGTTTAAAAGCGAGGAAAAGTGAAGAATTTAGACTCTTAAGACATGTGGCTTTCATAAACTCCACTTCACATCCACTAGGCGACATTAGTCGCACTCGCTGATCCATTCGGTGACACACCGAATGGTCATTTGACTCGTCGAGTTTTACAGGATCTTCAGTCAACGAGAGGGTCCAAACAGTGATCTTAATCATAGTCGCCGACCTAGTTGGCGACACACCGAATTGATTCTCAAGCTCGCCGAGTTTTAAAGGCTTCAATTTATACGTGTGTTAAGCCAAATGGCAGATCAAATCGGGTATGTCGTCCTCTTCAACGATTCGCCGACTGACCATTTTGATCGCCAATCTACATTTTCCACCACTTTCCTCATTCAAACCTGCACCACTAACACACCATTATTTATAAAAGCAAACTAAAGAATTTAAAACCTTGGGTTGCCTCCCAAGAAGCACCTTATTTAACGTCGTGGCACGACGTGAGCTATCAGTCAAGCTTCATTACTCGGGTTAGACCTAAAGCTACAAGGCAACCCACCATTACTACTAGGGTAGAGATGAGCCAATGCGTGGTCCAAGAGGTCTTTGATCAACTTGATTGATCTTGAGTGAGAGCCACTCATCTGATTCAGCACCTCCATGCTTTCCTTCATTTCCTCTAGCATTCAATCTTGCTCATGAAGCTTTTGGAGAATGATCAATTACGTATCCTCAATACGTTTGTTTTCATTGCTCCTAGACCTTTCTTGCTAATGAGGGAGCATGTACCTCCCTTAGCGGTTGCACTGGTTTTCCACCTCTGTTATTTTGGTGGACAACTCGTTCAACTGAGTTACTAGTGCGGTTAACACAAATTCCCTCTCGACTTCTTAGCTCATCTCAGCCGTGTTGTCACCATTTCCCCTACCATGCTTAGGGTACCTACCGACATCAACAAATTCAAAGGAAAAAAAAACTAAAAATAAAGTTAGTAAACTATGACTGCCAAAAGCAAAGTTCATCTTAAACCAAAAACTATCACATAGCACCACTCCTCGGAAGCGGCGCCATTTTCATGTTTGCTTAATCAAGATACAACTTTCAATGCAAGTGTTTACGATCGTACAATAGTTTAGTAACCCAACCAAGGGTTGGAATCGTTCCCAAGAGAGTGGGCGTGAGAATTAGTTGTTAAGGGCGAAAGTGCTCAAGCTAATCGTAGCTAAAGACTTTGGCTAATGAAAACATAACAAATTAAAAAGGGTGACACAAGTGTCATGTATCAAATGGGGGTTTGTAAGCAAGAAACAACTAAAACAGTGAAAATAAGGAAAAATACATGTATGGAGACGGGATTCTTGGGATGTGATAGGAATACGGGATAGAGTAAATCGTTAGGTACATGCTTTTGATAGTAAATTCATTGAATATTTTTAACTAGGCTAGACTTTAAGGGGGATAAGCTCTCTCTCAAGCAACTTACCACATTTCAAATGCGTTCCTCTCGGACACCCATTTGCCGCATGAAGAACAACCTACGCCTTAACCCACTCACTCTCTCGAGCTGAGTGTGTAGACATGGGACTAGGTTTCACTCTCTCGAGCTGAACCTCATGTCGACCCACTCATACTGGCCATCAATTTAGTGGTCTTAGTTTTACGACCTCTCTCTCAAGCAATACGTAAACACATAAATAAACTTGTATTTGCAACTACAAATTCATTAAATTCATCCACAAACACTGAAGGAAATCACATTTAAACTACGAAAATACTATTACCAAGCAAGACCCAACGACTAATCTAACCCATATTCACAAAATCACACCCCAAGAATTGGGGTTTTACCTACGCATGTAAAAGAGATAAAGACGTATACCAATATCAATTTCCATCAATGGGTATGCAAGATTATTTCTTAAAACGCGCCAAGAGTGGAGAATCCAAGAGACCCAAGTCGAATTCCTTGAATGTAAAACCTTTGAAAGCTTGAAGTTCTTCAAAACCCTCTCGAAAACCTACAGAGAATATCTCCAAAAACTTTGTTTAAAACTTAATAATCTAAAAACTACATAAAATAAGGTAAACTTCGCTGATAAGAATAAAAACCGAACTAGTATTTACAGTTTTTACAACATGTGCTCCGACAGAACTTTCGGTGACGTTAGTGGGAATCGCTGATGCATTTGACGATCAACCCTTTGGGTCTACTTCGTCGCCTTTCATCAGTTGCCTTTAGCATTTTTGTGTCCTGGATAATTGGGCAATGCAACATTGCTTCGCGGAGTCACTCGGCGATACACCGACTGCTCCTTTTCACCACCGATTTGCTTCTTTCATTCAAGGCTCAGCACACTGCAAAAGGCAAATATGCGATCTATTGGCAATTCGCCAAATGGGTTCGGCAATACGCAGATCTTCATTTCTTCGTTCTTTTATGTTCTTTTACTCCTTTTTGCTCAATAGTGTCCATGCTTTCCGTCAACTTTCAAATACCTAAAACTTAAAGGTTTTCATCAGATAAAATATGCATTTGAGGACACTAGTTTCATCAAAATATAGCCCTAAATGAGTTTAAATGGTGGATTCATCAGGCGTCGTTGGTTAGAGTTTTGTTGTGAAGTGGGGGTCTTGGAATTATTAAAATAGCTCACTGGTTCCGTACAAGTTGCCTTAGTGGGATTCATGTCGCTCTAGCGGGGCCGTTACAACAGGGTGAGGGCCGCTGTGGTGGGCGCGACGCGAATTAAGTTCGTTAATAAATCCCTAAACGACCTCATTATGCACTTTTCAACTTTTAGAGCTAAGGAACGATCCCCATGTTACTCCTACTTGTTTTTCACCAATTTTTATGCTAAAGGTAAGTTTTTCACTCCCCGAATCCATTTTTTGATCAGTATAACGTAATAAGATGGGTGAATATTGATGGGGAAGGGTTTTTATATAGATCCTATGGTGGTAATAACCCTAAATTGGATACATGGGATCATGGGTATGAACTAGGGTTCATAGAATTGGTAGTAATTCGGGTAATTAGTGATTGTTTATTGATTCACATGTTATTATGATTGTTCGTAGATCAAGAACAAGCGGAACAAATCTAGAAAAGGAAGGATCAAGTTTCTTAGGGTTTCAAGCTTGTTTCGAGGTAGGTAATTGTTGTGATGTATGCTTGTTCTTGCTTCATCATGATACTTGTATCTATATGAATGTAGCAATGTTGATCACACTAGTTGTAAATGAGATAGATGAATTATCATTGCAATGAAATCATGACTTAAATGTATGATCTTGAGGATATACTTGTGTTTGGGATTGTGGTGTGTTGAATGGATAGGTTTCCACGTTTCGCCATAACTAACTTGGATCGGTTGCCACGTTCCGGCCTAAAAATGGGATCGATTGCCACGTTCCAGCATAAATATGAGATCGGGTACCAAGTTCTGGTATGCTAACTATTTGGGTTTGGGTTCCGTGAGAGGAACAATGATGTGATATAAAATGTGAAACTGATCGTTGCTCGTAAATATTGATAATATTTTGTATGTTGATATATATGCATGTGATTATATTATTATCTTGACTTGTTTCTGTTGCACTATGGGATAGTCGCGTTATCCTACCAGTACACTGTGGTTGTGTACTTATACTGCACTTCCTCTGATTTTTGTTGAGTACAAGCTATCTTCAAGCGGCTATTGACAGACTTCACTTAGGAGATCAATGATCGTCTCTTCGAATTCAAGGGTGAGCCAATTCTTCCGGGCTGCCATGGGATTCTCTTTCGTGTATGTCCGCCATTTCTGGACTTAGACAATTGTTTAGTTAGTTGATTAGTTCATTAGTTTGGGGTTGTATCCATGTATCCCTTCTTGTTTAGACTTGGTTTATTGTTAGATGTTTTGGTACATTGACTTTCAGGTTCGAGGTTATTCTTCCTCATTGTTTAGACTTTTGTTAGAGTTTATGGGAACTCTATTTTCTTTCCTTAGTATTTGACTTACATGCCTTCGTTATTGCTTTAGTTGCTTGGTTTGAGTTGTAGCAGTGGTTCTTCAACCGGAGTGTTAGTGTGGGTGCCAATCACGACGGTCTGGGTCATGACAAAGCCCAAGCCCCAAGTCCAAGTCCAAAACTTCTATATTTAATATATATTAATATAAATACATACTTACCCAATTACATGAGATCATTCATAATGTCAAGGTAATAGAGTTAGAAAATAAATGATCATAAATGTTCGGGAAGATTCTGCCCTTAATGAATTTGAAAGAATAAAATTCTTAACCCAAAATTTAAAATTGTTACATAGACAAAGAAGAGAAAATAGTGAATTTGCAATCCATCGGTAATGATCATTTAAGGAAATATATTCTACCTAATTCAATCACTGTGATGGAAGCTTGATTCAATAAAATCTTTATCTATTATTATATGTTGCACAAGTTTATATAAATACTCGTAATTGAAATAGTTATCGATAATTGTTCCCTTCCCTCTAATGGAATTAGACTTAATACTTATGACTTGTTGTTAAATAGTGTAAGAATTGACGCATTATCACTTGAATATATTCCGTTAGGAATATTATTGAGTTCTTTTTACAATCCTTTTGTATTCGATTTTTTCATCAATTTTGTATGTCATCTCATAACAATGTACATCTAGAAATGTCATTCTAAAAATTTTTAAGCCTAATCACCAAAATTCAAGGTGACGTATCTATATATATTTTAAAGAACTATTCTTATCCTAAAAGATATGAATTGTGTATAT
>JAJOOH010003516.1:0-38003 GCA_029582605.1 Solanum gracilifrons | reverse complement strand
ACCCCCCCCCCCCCCCCCCATTTTATAATTGACACTTGTGTCAAAACCCTTTAATTTATAAAGTTTTTATTCGTTAATGTTTCTTAGCTATGGTTGACTAAAGTAAATTTGTGATTGACCATTAATTCTCAGAACCGCTCCCTTGGGACTCGACCCCAACCCATTCAGTTGGGTTATATTACTATTGTACGATTGTAGACACTCGAATTGGAAGTTGTGTTTTGATTATGCAAACATCACCCATCTCATGTAATGCCAGATAGATTGCTACTGGAATGCTTCTATAGAGGTATTGGTCCCGAAAATAGAAGTGTTGCTGATCAATTTTTGCAGGTTTTTTAATACAACAACCCTATGAAGTCGTAGCCCAACTCCTTGATGGCATGATTAAAACCAAAAAGGAAACAAAGAAAGACCAAGAATGGGCCGCATTGTTGACTCAGCTGGATGTTCTGTCCAAGATGGTCATTGAGTTGGAAGCAAGTTCCAAAAGGAAGGACAAGTACCTTTCCCCTCACGAGTGTCAAAAGATGAAGCAGCACGAGGGTGGACAAAATGAAGAGGTCCTCTCACTTATTCTACACAAAATTGAAGATCAAGATACAGTGTTGAATGAGATAAAAAAGAATGTTTTAATGCTTAATCAGATGACAACCTCCCATTCCATGATCATTCACCTACAAGACGCCCATATAAACCAAGTGCTGTCGTGTCTCTACCTACAACATAAAGAGGGGTCGCCTAGTGATACTATGGCCGACCCCAAAAATGAGGTTTGAGATTGGACTTGCGTGACGTTAACTAAGGTGCTTCTTGGGAGGTAACCCAAGACCCTTGATTTCTTTCGTTTTGTTTTCGGTAAATAATGGTATGTTGATTCTGTAGGTTAAAGTGTGGAAAGTGTTTGAAAAGTGTAGGTTGGCGAGCAGAAGCTCCAGTTGACGCCTCGTCGAAGAGGTAAGCGAGCCCGACTTGGACCACCGTTGGACTCAATACAACTTCAAAGTGGAGTGTGTAAAACTCGGCGAGCCTAGGAAATTATTGGAGAGTCGCCGACCAGGTCGGCGATCGCGATCTATACTGCCATTCGGACCTCCAAATCAACTAAAGGCCTTGTAAAACTCGGCGAGGTAAGTCACCATTTGGCGTTTCGCTGAGTGGGTCGGCGAGCACGACTAATGTTACCGAATGGGCGAAGAACTGGACAGTTTTTAAAGGGCCAAAGGTTTAAACTTTCAAACTCTTCACTTTCCCTCACTTTCTACCTTCACAAAATCACACCCGTTTAGTATTTTCTATATTTCTTCTATTTTTACTGTATTTGAGTTGTTGATTGGTGTTTACAATGCCGCCTAGCATTTGAATTTTATTTATTTGGCATAAAAGGCTGGTTTTCCGAACACCGAGTCTATTTTTATCAATTTTGTACTCATTCGCAACATTATTATCTTGATTGTCATGTGCTGGGCCTCTTTGATAGGATTAGAATGTTTAAATGCCTGTTTAAAATTCTATAATCCTGCCCGTAATGTTTTGAATGTTGAAATCCCGTAAGTATGTGTGTTAAAATGAATTAAATTTTATGGGGTTGTGCTTGCATGTTGTAGGGTTTAGTTGGGGGAAGTCTGAGTAGCCCGTATTTGTGCCAAACGACATAATTTGCCCAATGATAGAACAAATGACATCACTCCTAAGGGCAAAAGTCAATTGGCCACATTTGGCAAAACTGGGAGAAGTTTGAGTATCCCAGGGTGATGGATGTTATGGGTCTTGCTTCAATTTGACTAGTGCATGCCTTGATTTTGTTTTTGGGGTTTGCGGGGTTGAATTCGAGAAGTTAGGTTGAAAGTAGGCATGGTGGGTCGTTTGGTGAGCTGGGTCGAGCTCACCGAACCACTTGGCAGTACGCCGAAGTTCCCCATCTTGCCTTCAATTTCATTCTAAATAAGTAGTTTAGCTCTGTAACTTTCGGTGAGAAGCTTGAGATCGCCAAAAGCACTCGGCGACTTGCCGAAAGTCTTCTTGATCGCCTTGTTATCTGTACCCCTGAACCTTTTTGCATTGTAACTTTTAGCGGGATAGCCCTTACCTGCAGAGAGGGCCTTCCCATTGCCGACTTGCTAAAAATATTGAGCCAATCCTTTGGCGATCCCGACCTAGCTCACCAAAGAGATTCGGTGACTCATCGATTATTTCGGCGAGTCTGTTTGCAACTGATTTATGTAAATTTAATTGAAATGTTTCTAATTTTTTTTCAATGTTTTGCAGATATGGCACGAACAAATATAGACATGCCATCCCAGAAAAGAGTACGGGGTATCACTATAAATGAATGGGGGATCAAATCCTCCAAAGAAGGGCAGACAAGAGCCTCCTCCAGGTGACAGAGGCAAGGGCAAGAGGCCCATATCCGATAGGGTGACTATTGGTTCCCATGCTTTTTTGTCTGAACCTAAGGATGACAAGCCTCTACAGTCCCGACGGTTCGAGCTCCGAGCCAAATATTGCACTGACTCAGCCAGAGTCCCTCCTGTTCCCATATCAGCAGACTCAGTACTAGCTCCGACACCTCCCGTGGCACTTGTGCCACCTGTCATTCCTCCTCCCAGACTTCAAAAACCTATTAAAAGGGGATGGTTTGTGAACCATCCTAGAGAAGTTACTCTTTACAGAAGGTCTAGAAGGCACGTACTCAGATATGAGGGACACCCTCCACAACCATAGTTTTGATCAGTTTACTAGGTCTCGAGGCCCTTACATTCCTTCATGGGTCCGGGAGTTCTATATAACTGATGGTGACTTGGTCCCGAAAAGCAAGAAAAAGGCGAGCGAGTTCAAACCTGTGAAGTCTGTCATGGTACGGGGAAAGGAAGTTGGGTGCAATAGTAAGTACATAAACATTGTACTGGATAGAGATCTGCACTCTACGCACCTTTATGGTGGATTGCCTATTGCTAAATCCTTAGATGATTAAAAGGGCTGGTTGGCACCTTTGATTTCCGATACCACCCCGAGGTGGATTGAGGCGGGAGCCCCTATTGAGAAGAGGGACCGTTGCTGCCCAGTTCTGGTTTAGCTTTATCAGCAGCACCATTATGCCATCCCAAAATAAGTCTGTCCTCCTCCATCCTAAGGCAGCATGCCTTGGGTCTATCATATCCCGGAGTAGCATCGACATGAGACTTCTTATTGAGCAAGAGATGGCCACGAGGGCCAAGCAAAGGCAAACCTCCTTGCCATTCCCAGTTCTGATCACTCAATTATGTCAGCGTGCTCAAGTACCCCGAGACGATGCGAGAGATATTGAGGTTACGCCGTCTTCCTCCACTGACATCCGGCGCATTGAGGGCGAATATACTCGTGAGGAGGCTGATAGGAAGAGAGCAGCTCCAACAAATACTTATTCGGAGGTTGATGCTGATTGTACACCTGCAGAGGCATCTTTGCCTACTCCGGTGTCACGCCCCGAGCTACCCCCGAGATGCGGACACGGGAGCTAGGACCACAAGTGATCCCAAGTTAACCCTGCTGGCATGATCATGAGCATACTAAATATAATCTTAATAATAGAAACTCTGCGGAAGCTAAATCATAAATAAAATGAAAAGATGGGGAATACCCATATACTATAACTGAGATAAATGAAAACTGATGAGTTTAATACAAAGAATATATTAACTCAATACTAAGCTGAATCTAACTATGTCTGAAATAGGCCTCTAAACTGACTATAAATATTGGGACATGCCCCAACTAGGTCTAGCAAAACTGAAACTAAAGACTAAAAGCGATAAAGATAAACATGTGACTAGTCCTCGAGGAATGAGGACTCACCACTGATGCTGCTGAACTGAAGATCAGAAATCGATCTAAGCGTGATCTAGATGCTGAGAACCTAAACCTATATCACGAGAATATGTAGCGCACGTATGCGTCAGTACTTGAAAGGTACTGAGCATGCAGGATAGAGTGAAGCTGAAATAACATATAACTAAACAAAGCAATGAAGCAATGAAATAATCTGAACATGATATAGATACTGAAAATACTGAATACTGAGCTAACAGATGCAATGACCAAATTTATAATAGGCTGAGACTAAATACTGACTCTACTGAAATATGGTCAATTCAATAAAGGCTGACTGAACTGTGGGAGCTACTAATAATCGACATAAAACCACATGAGCTAAATGTGGAGTCCAATGTATACGCCCTATCGAGAGGACCTAATATACCCTGCCAGAGGTATAGAGGCATGCTGGCGTGATCACTAAACTGATGTTGCCCACAGAAGGGACTTACACCTCCGTTACTCGTAGTTCTGGGACTATATAGGTACGGTGAACCCTAGTTCAACTCAGTATTATTCTTCTCCCAATAGATTAAGTGATTAACACATTATGTCTAAATTTCTGTAAGTTACTGGATAGCTCGAATTGAACATGCACACTGAGAATGCAACAATTAATCTGATAATGATGCATTAATAACTGAGGCATGTATAACTGAATAACTGAGATATCTGACCTAGCATGTGTAATTCAAGAACTAAAGAAATACATAGCTAGGGTTCTGAAATTCATGCAATAAACTGAGTAATAACCTGATAATCTGATTTGGAACATGTTAATAACTAATTCATGATGATCTGCCGTAATTCTAGAAACCCTAGGTCTATTCATAATAAGGGAATCAAGAAACTAACTGAATTCTAGGGACCCAATGGGCGAAAGGAACCCCCTAGTGAAATCCCACATACCTGGCGATGAATTTCACGGAGAAATCCTTTGATTTCTGGGCTGGAACTGAAGAAAACTTGATGCGTTCTTGAACTAGGGTTCTTGACCTTTTTCTCTTCTCTTGCTTCTAATTTTCTATGTTTTGATTAATGATTTTGACTAAGGTAAGTTCTAATTATGTTTCTAGGCTTAAACTGACTAAAACCTCATGATTTAGGGTCAAAACGACGTATCTTAGGGGTTAAACGAAATAGGAAAAAACCAAAAGACCCCTGACTTAATTGCTATCAGACTGACAGACAAATTGGACCTATGGTCCGTCACTTAATCTACGGTACGTCGATTGGGTCCGTAGGTCGAGTCTGCCCGACAGAGCTTCACTAAAACGAGCATAACTCTTTACTCAGAGGTCGGAATTTAGCAAACTCAGTGGCGTTGGAAATACAATTCAAATATCTATCATATCATAGGTCATGGGACCCCTAATTCATTTTGTGCTAAGAGTTATGACAATCTAAAGTTGACCCATCAATAATTTTCATCTAACTAGCTGCTAACCCTCATCTACGGTCAGACCTACGGACCGTGGATCAAATGACGATTCGTGCTGGTCGACCGTAGTTTATGTCAGATGTTGGGTAAAGGAGGTCTGAATGCACAGACACAGACCACAGACCGTGGTCTGATATACGGACCATGGGTTTGTCCGTGAGTCGGGACTTAGTAAATTTTCTGAGCTGGGTCTGGGAGGGGTTTCAGTGGTTAACCACGGACCACCAGCAAGGGCCGTGGTCTGACCTACAGTCCGTGGATGGCAACTGTGGGTTGCACTTGGAACTTTTCAAAATCTGCATTTTTGGTCTGTTTAGAATACAGGGTGTTACATTATCTCCCCCTTGGGACCATTCGTCCTCGAATGAAGACTAAATTAGCTGAAATGGAGGGAGAGGGCTACAATCCCTATGACTAAACACTGAGAACTGACTTTCTGACTGAACTGAGTTCCAAGAACATGCAAATACGCTGAAAATGCAAGTACTAACTGAAGGAACATGATTCTAAGACTGAATTTACCGATGAATGACTGAAAAACTGAAGAGAAACAATTACCTCAAGTTGAAGTGGAATCGGAAGGAAAGAGGTGAGGATACTTGGCTTTCATGGCCACTACTACTTCCCAAGTAGCTCCCTCTACGGACTGACTCCTCCACAAAACCTTGACTGAAGCGACTTCTTTGTTTCTCAACCTTCTAACATGACGATCGAGAATCTCAACTGGTACATCCTCATAAGAAAGGCTATATTTTATAGCCACATTCTCTAATGGCACTATGAATGCTGGATCACCCACACACTTCTTCAAAAGTGAAATGTGAAAAACTGGATGCACTGCTGCTAAATCTGCTGGCAACTCTAACTCCTAAGCCACTTTACCAATCATTTTCAAGATTCGGTAAGGGCCTACATATCTGGGACTAAGCTTCCCTTGTTTGCCAAATCTCATCACCCCCTTCATGGGTGACACTTTCAGAAAAACCCAATCATCAACTTGGAACTCTAGTTCCCTTCTTCTCACATCTGCATAAGACTTATGGCGACTTTGAGCAGTCTTAAGTCTATCTCTAATGAGTTGCACCTTCTTCATAGCATCAAGGACTGAATCTGGTCCTATCAAGGCTGTTTCACCTACTTCAAACCAACCAACTGGAGATCTACATCTACGCCCATACAAAGCCTCATAAGGGGACATCTGAATGCTGGAATGGTAACTATTATTGTAGGCGAACTCAATAAGAGGAATATGATCATCCCAACTACCCTTGAAGTTGATCACACAAGCTCTCAACATGTCCTCTAAGGTATGAATGGTACGCTCTGCCTGACCATCCGTCTGTGGATGAAATGTTGTGCTAAGGTTAACCCGAGTACCAAGACCCTTCTGGAATGACTTCCAGAAATGAGAGGTAAATTGAGGACCTCTATCTGAGATAATAGAAAAAGGAACCCCATGTAACCTCACAATCTCATTAATGTAAAGCTTGGCGTAATCCTCTACCGAATCTATTGTCTTGACCGCCAAAAAGCGAGAAGACTTAGTAACCCTATCAACAATCACCCAAATGGAATCATGCTGTCTGCGAGTACTAGGTAAACCTGTGATGAAGTCCATGTTGATCACTTCCCACTTCCAAGTAGGAATGTCAATCTCTTGAGTCATACCTTCTGGTTTCTGATGTTCTACCTTGATTTGCTGGCAATTGGGGCACTTAGCCACAAAATTTGCTATATCTTTTTTCATATCATTCCACCAATAGACTTCCCGCAGATCGCGGTACATCTTAGTGGCACCTGGATGAATAGAGTATCTGGAGTTATGGGCTTCTGCAAGAATATGTTGTCTCAACTCGCCCACATTAGGAACACATATTCGACCATGGTAGCGAAGCACACCATCTCCCCCTTGGGAGAAAACCTCAACTCTCTGTTGATGGACGGCACCCTTTAGTTCAAGTAATATCAGATCACTGTCTTTCTTTTCCTTAACTTCCACTACCAAAGAAGATTTTTCCTCATTCTGAACCGTTACACCACCATCTGATATGCTCATAAGGCGAACTCCTAGCCGAGCAAGTCTATGAACATCCCTTGTTAGCTCCTTTCTTTCCTCCTCAACATGTGCTACACTACCCATGGATAATCTGCTAAGAGCATTTGCTACTAAATTCGCCTTACCCGGATGGTAATGCACGCTCATATCATAATCTTTGAGGAACTCAAGCCACCTTCTCTAGCGAAGATTCAACTCTTTTTGGGTGAATACATACTGGAGGCTCTTATGGTCTATGAACACATCTACATGAACACCATACAAGTAGTGACTCCAAATCTTGAGTGCAAACACCACTGCTGCAAGCTCGAAGTCATGAGTCGGATAATTCTTCTCATTTACCTTAAGCTGTCTAGAAGCATAAGCTATAACCGTACCTCGCTGCATCAACACACAACCTAGGCTGACCCAGGATGCATCACAATAGATCACATAACCATCTGAACCCTCTGGTAGAGTCAAGACATGAGTTGTAGTCAACCTAGTTTTCCATTCTGTGAAGCCTTTCTCAAAATCATCTGACCACTGAAACTTGACCATCTTCTGAGTCAACGTAGTTAATGGTGAGGCTATGGATGAAAATTCTTCCACGAACCGTCTGTTATAGCCCGCTAAACCCAAGAAACTTCTTATTTCTGTAGCAGAGGTAGGTCTGGGCCATTGTTTCACTGCTTCTATCTTCTGGGAATCTACTCGAATTCCTTCACTAGACACAATATGACCAAGGAAGGCAACTGATTGTAACCAAAACTCGCACTTGTTAAATTTTGCAAATAACTGGCGATCTTTGAGAGTTTGCAGAACAACTCTCAAATGACTCGCATGTTCTTCCTCATTCCTAGAGTAAATGAGGATATCATCAATAAAGACGATAATGAACAAGTCCAAATACTGCTTGAACACTCTGTTCATCAAATCCATGAAAGCTGCAGGAGTATTGGTTAGTCCAAATGACATAACTACAAATTCGTAATGACCATACCGAGTTCTGAAGGCTGTATTCGGAAGTCACTATCTTTGACTCTAAGCTGATGATAACCTGATCTGAGGTCTATCTTTGAGAAATGACTAGCACCTTGAAATTGGTCAAACAAGTCATTAATCTTGGGGATGGGATACTTATTCTTGATTATGACTTTGTTCAACTGCCTATAGTCAATGCACATTCTGAGAGAACCATCTTTTTTCTTTACGAACAACACTGGTGCACCCCATGGCAAAATACTAGGTCTGATGAAGCCCTTATCTAGAAGGTCTTTCAACTGCTCTTTCAATTCCTTAAGCTCAGCTGGAGCCATTCTGTAAGGAGGGATAAAGATAGGCTGGGTTTCTGGAAGGAGATTTATTCCAAAGTCGATTTCCCTTTCGGGAGGAACTCTGGGAAGATCTTTTGGAAACACTTCTAGAAACTCATTGACTACAGGGACTGACTCAAGAGTTGGGGATTCAGAACTAGAATCCTTAACCCGAACTAGATGATAGAGAACCCTTAGAGATCATCTTTCTGGCCTTAAGGTAAGAAATGAATCGACCCATGGTGCTAAGCTACTACCCTTCCATTCTATGATTGGTTAGTCTGAAAACTGAAACGAACAATCCTAGTTCTACAATCGACTGAGGCATAACACGAATGTAACCAATCCATGCCTAAAATGACATCAAAGTCTACCATTTCTAATTCTACAAGATCTGCTGAGGTGACTTTCTGAGAGACTATGACAGGGCAATTTCTGTATACCCGTCTAGCTATAACTGGGTCACCGACTAGAGTAGAGACTAAGAAAGGTTCTGGGAGAGTTTCTGGACTAACGTTGAAGTTGACTGCTATATAAAGAGTTACAAAAGACAAATTAGTCCCTCTTGTCTTTCCACTAAGTGAAGCATATGTGAGCCACATTCTTATGCTGGTAGGATGCCAACTCAATCCTACCATTACTAGTCAGTTTCATCAATCCGAAGATTTTCTTAACCTTATGTGGGTCCTCACTAACTTATGACCCTAACAACTCTGGTGGATTCATCCTAACAAAATCTCGAACACTAGCTGCCACTGATCCACCATTTCTATTAGTAGGAACTGGAATCTGCTGATTGTTCTTGTTGGTCATACTCTGAGCCAATAGTTGGATCGCATTCTGAAACTCTTCATTCTTAACCTCATGGTCTGGGACTAGAGGAATCAAGTTTGCATTCCTAGCATTCGCATTCCTAGCGTTAGGTCTACGGGGAGGCATGATCTTAAGCGCATAATAATGGATTAGAAAGGAGATCATACCAACGCACGATAAGAATAACAAAGAAAGTGAAGTTTTTCCTAAAACACTTCATAGTCTCCCTCTCATTAGATGTGGTGCACTTCACACCCATGAGAAGGACTCTACTTAGTGCGTCTTTTCAGACATCCTAGGACACTTATACCTAAGGCTCTGATACCAAGTTTGTCACGCCCTGAGCTACCCCCGAGACGTGGACACGGGACCTAGGACCACAAGTGATCCCAAGCTAACCCTGCTGGCATGATCATGAGCATACTTAATATAATCTTAATAATAGAAACTCTGCGGAAGCTAAATCATAAATAAAATGAAAAGATGGGGAATACCCATATAGTATAACTGAGATAAATGAAAACTGATGAGTTTAATACAGAGAAGATATTAACTCAATACTAAGCTGAATCTAACTATGTCTGAAATAAGCCTCTAAACTGACTAAAAATGTTGGGACATGCCCCAACTAGGTCTAGCAAAACTGAAACTAAAGACTAAAAGCGATAAAGATAAACATGTCACTAGTCCTCGAAGAATGAGGACTCACCACTGATGCTGCTGAACTGAAGATCGAAAATTGATCTAAGCGTGATCTGGCTGCTGAGAACCTGAACCTACATCACAAGAAGATGTAGCGCACGTATGCGTCAATACATGAAAGGTACTGAGCATGCAGGATAGAGTAAAGCTGAAATAACATATAACTGAACAAAGCAATGAAGCAATGAAATAATTTGAACATGATGTAGTTACTGAAAATACTGAATACTGAGCTAACTGATGCAATGACCAAATTTATAACATGCTGAGGCTGAATACTGACTGTACTGAAATATGGTCAATGCAATAAAGTCTGACTGAATTGTGGGAGCTACTAATAACCGACATAAAACCACATGAGCTAAATGTGGAGTCCGATGTACACGCCCTATCGAGAGGACCTAATATACCCTGCCAGAGGTATGGAGGCACGCTGGCGTGATCACTAAACTGATGTTGCCCACAGAGGGGACTTACACCTACTCGGCTCATAGTTCTGGGACTATACGGGCACGCCGAACCCTAGTCCAACTCGGTATTATGCTACTCCCAATAGATTAAGTGATTAACACATTATGTCTGAATTTCTGTAAGTTACTGGAAAGCTCGAATTGAACATGCAAACTGAGAATGCAATAATTAATCTGATAATGATGCATTAATAACTGAGGTGTGTATAACTGAATAACTGATATATCTGACCTAGCATGTGTAATTCAAGAACTAAAGAAATACATAGCTAGGGTTCTGAAATTCATGCAATAAACTGAGTAATAACCTGATAATCTGATTTGAAACATGTTAACAACTAATTCATGATGATCTGCTGTCATTCTAGAAACCCTAGGTCTATTCATAATAAGGGAATCAAGAAATTGACTAAATTCTAGGGACCCAATGGGCGAAAGGAGCCCACTAGTGAAATCCCACATACCTAGTGACGAATTTCATGGAGATCCTTTGATTTCTGGGCAGGAACTGAAGAAAACTTGCTGAGTTTTGAACTAGGGTTGTTGACCTTTTTCTCCTCTCTTGCTTCTAATTTTATAAGTTTTGATTAATGATTTTGACTAAGGTAAGTTCTAGTTATGTTTCTAGGCTTAAACTGACTAAAACCTCATGATTTAGGGTCAAAATGACGTATCTTAGGGGTTAAACGAAATAGGAAAAAACCAAAAGACCCCTGACTGAATTGTTGTCGGAGTGACTGACGGATTGGACTACGATCCGTCACTCAATCTACGGTACGTCTATTGGGTCCGTAGGTCGAGTCTGCCCGACAGGGTTTCACTAAAACGAGCATAACTTTTTACTCGGAGGTTGGAATTTAGCAAACTCGGTGGAGTTGGAGAGATAATTAAATTATCTATCATATCATAGGTCATGGGACACCTAATTCATTTTGTGCTAAGAGTTATGACCATCTGAAGTTGACCCATCAATAAATTTCATCTAACTAGCTGCTAACCCTCATCTACGGTCAGACCTACGGACCGTGGATCAAATGACGGTCCGTGCTAGTCGACCGTAGTTTGTGTCAGAGGCTGGGTAAAGGAGGTCTCAATCCATGGACACAGACCACAGACCGTGGTCTGATCTATGGACCGTGGGTCTGTTCGTGAGTCGGGACTTAATAAATTTTCTGAGCTGGGTCTGGGAGGGGTTTCAGTGGTGAACCACGGACCACCATCACATGCCATGGTCTGACCTACGGTCCGTGGATGGCAACCGTGGGTTGCACCTGGAACTTCTCAAAATTTGCATTTTTGGTCTGTTTAGAATACGGGGTGTTACATCCGGCCTCCGAGCCTTGAGGTACTTCTGCCCCTACCTCTTCTTCACATGCTCCAGGCACATTCTCTTCCCCCCAACAGACCAAGATTACTTAGGCGATGATCCTGAGGATGGGACATCTAGCCCATTCAGCTAACGTGAGGACTACCAGACTTGAGAGAAACGTCCCTCTTATCATTGAGGCTGCCATTTTAGTTGCACTGACTCCCCTTCAGACCTCCATTGACACTCTCACCATGAGAGTCGAGGCTTGTAAGAGCAGGCAGGGGGAGACCTCAGAGGTTATGACTTTGAAAGCCAAGGTAGCAGACTTGATGAAAGACATAGACTATCTGAAGTCTACCGACTTCACTTCATTACTAGAAGTTGTAGATGATTTGGATGCTCCTAAGACTTCAGAGATTCCTCAAGCTACCACCAGATATGTACACAGGGATGTGGCAGCAGTTGATGAGTCATATGTTGAGACCGACGATGAGCAGATAGAATGATGAGAGAAGAGCATATATGAAGACTTTCCAGATCTTGAGGAGACGTTCATGCAGTCGGTGATCCAGACATTATTGAACGAGACTTCTATGGCAGACCCTAGTAGGTCTAGTACT
Organism: Solanum gracilifrons; assembly: GCA_029582605.1. Lineage (NCBI taxonomy): Eukaryota > Viridiplantae > Streptophyta > Magnoliopsida > Solanales > Solanaceae > Solanum > Solanum gracilifrons. The sequence continues at coordinate 25,445 of JAJOOH010003516.1, read as the reverse complement.
GTTGTTCCTTCTGAGATGACTCCGGGCACTGATGCCCAAGTCCAAACTGATGCACCGGGCACTGATTCCCAGACAGATGGAGCGACTGATTAGATAGGACCCCTCTTTACCTCCCTCTATGTCCTTCTTTATTTTGACCTTTGGATATTTTTGTTTGCATTTGAGGACAAATGACTTTATTTGTGGTGGGGTGAGGCCTACCTTTTGTGATCTTTTGTGAATATTGATGTTTTGTTTATATACTTTGGGTTTTGACCTGAAATTGTGTTTTTACACTGCTTTTGTAGAAGTTTGAGCTTGTGGCTCTGTGTTTTTTAATTGTAAATGATTTTTGACCTTTCCAAAATTTTATTTTGCCACCTCTTGTTCGTGTTGAATGTGGCTGTTCTTTTGCAAATTTGAGTATCGGTTTGATCAATACCGATGACTTGAATAGTGCTCATAATCGAACAGAAATGAATGTGCGGTTACGATAAGGCCAAATGAAGTTGCATAGACAATATGTAAACTCTTTACATATCGTTGTGACTAGCCAAGTATCGAATTGAGTCTCTTATGATGAACATTGCACACTAGCAAAAGTGTGGAGTCTTGTTTGACTTTGGTGTCAATGCCTTGAGTGATGAGCTTACTTTGAACCATGGGTGATGACACCTAAAATTTGCCCCATTGGTCCAATTGACTAAGTGATGTGAACTCTTGAGATGATCTTAGACAACTTTAAAGAGTGTGAACTAATTTGACATTATACCTCTTTTTGTGGCCTACCTTATGAGTGTGTGAACCCAGTTTGAACACCCTTTGAGCCTAAACCTTTTCTAGGAAGAAACTTGATGAAAACATAACCTTTCTTGATCCAATACCCATAATCCACATGAATTGTGGTTTGTTTGAATAACCAACTTAGGTCAAAAGCCTATGTTGGGGGTGTGGTGAAAATAAAAGGTAAATCAAGGAGTGCAAGAAAGTCCCCTTTTACCCATGTTTTGAGAAAAATGGAACCTCTCCATACAAAAAAAAGAAGAGAGAAAAAGAAGAAAAGAATGATAAACAAAAAGAATGAAAAAGTTATGGAATAAAGTTGTGAAAATACAAAAAGAAATGGGGTTTCTAACATCCATGGAAAGTGAATAATGGGATGATTAGTGAGCACAAATGAAGAATGATGAAGAAAAGGAAATGAAGTGTTGTTCACACCACATCTCATGAGAACTACAACCATTGAGCCTAAATGACCATTCCTTTCCACTCAGCCCCGTTACAAGCCTTGAAAAGACCTTTTTGATCTTGAGAGAGCTAAAACAAATGTTGGTTGGAAAATAAGGGTAAACCTATGGGTCATGTAATTTTATTTTAGATTTGTTAGTTTTATAGTATATATATAATACTAGTTTTTTGGCATGTGTGTTGTACGTTATTACCAATTCAGAAAATATAAGTTATAGTAAATAGTATTGCCTATTTAAGATAATATTTAAATAATAAGCTTAGGACAAAATAATATTGTAGATTCTTTTGTGAATTTTCGATGTGGATTGTCATATATATATCTTATTTACGCAAACCTATGAAGATCATTAATGAAAATTTTTATTAGTTAAATGCAATAATGTATATATTTATTTCAATTTGAGGAGGTTCAATCATGTAATTAGTCGTATCTCACTAATATGTGCACTAACAATAATATTTATCTCATAAAAATTAACTATTAAATAAATAATTAAAAAATAAACTTCATGAACTTTAACTTGCGTTATTACAAGTCATGTGAACTTTTCTTCGTCTAAAACACTAAAATATTAAGAAATAGTAAATAAGTATATCAGAAGGGCAATTGTTAGCGCCCCTTTAGTCTATCAAAGTCGGGATCGTTGATCCACTCGGCGATCCTCCCTTTGGTCATTAGTATCGCCTTTTAACTTTTGCCTTCGGCATCCTTGAGGTCCTGTAACTTTGGGCGATAAGACACTGCATCGCGAAACTGTTCGACGACTCGCCAACTACTTCTTTCTATCGCCGACTTTATTTTCTCCTTCAGGGCTTGGTACACTGGAACATTAGGCGAAACTAAGGCCATTCAACGACTCGCCCAATGGTTTAGGCGATCCTTAGGCCTTATTTTCTTCATTCTATCAGCTGCCTTGTTCCTTTTTGCTCAATAGTGTCCATGCTTTGTCCCTAAGTCCAAATACCTGAAATTCAAAGATTTACATCAGTTATTGGAACAAAATAAGCATTTGAGGACACTAAATCTATATGAATAAATCCCTAAATAAGTCCAAATCTCGGACTCATCAACACCCCAACTTAAACTTTTGCCTTTCCTCAAGTAAAACTCAAGTTCTGCAGTTAAAAAAGGATGTCTCAAACAGTGCTAAAAAGGACTCAATCATGAATGCACACAACAAGAATCAACTTACTTATGCAAGGATCAATTGTGCACTCAAAGACTCAAGTTGTGACTCACCATTATCAAAGATTCTCAAGTTCACAATATTTGCTTCAAATGCAAGTTCAAGCTTAACAAAGGTACTCAAATGCCCTCACAAAAAAATGATTCCATATTCACACACAATTGTTCAACACTTTATAGCTGCAGAATCACATACAACTCTCACACTCACAAACATGGACACATTCATGACTTCACCCATAAGTTTGCCCTTATTTTCCAATCAACATTCGCTTCAGCTCACTCAAGATCAATATGTTCTTTACAAGTCTTGTAACGGGGATGAGTGTAAATGCATGGTCATTTAGGCTCAGTGGATGCTATCCTCGTGAAATATGGTATGAGCATCACTTTCTTTCCTTTTCTTCAACATTTTCACTCATGCTCAAAATTTACCCCATTATTCACTTCTCATGGAAAACCGGACACCCCATTTCTTTGGCAACTATCACAACTTTATTTCACAACTTTTTCATTCTTTTTCTTTTGTTTTCTCTTTTTCTTTCTCTTTCTTTCTTTTTTATATGGAGGGGTTCCATGTTTTTCAAGTCCATGGATCAGGGGGACTTCTTCACACTCCTTGATTTACCTCCTCTTTCACCACACCCCTAACTTAGGCTTTTGTCCTAAGTTTTCTATTCAAACAAACAACACTTCATGAGGATTATGGGTGAATGGATAAACAGGGGTCACATTTGCTCAAGATTTTTTTTTTCAAGAAAAAGGATAAGGCTCAAAGGGGGTCAAGCAAAATTCACACATCTCACAAGGTTGGCCACAAAATAGATATATTGTCAAATTGTTTCACTCTTCAAAATTGTTGCCTAAGATCATTTCAAGAGCTTACATCACTTAGTCAACCGGACCAACGGGGGAAATTCTAGGTGTCATCACACAAGGTTCACGGTAAGCTAGTTACACAAGGCATTGTCACCAATATCAAACAAGACTCCACACTTTCGCTAGTGTGCAATGTTTATCACAAGAGATTTCATTCGATAACAGGCTAGTCACAATGAGATGAAAAGAGTTCACATATTATCTACGCAACTTCATTTGGCCTCATCATAGCCATACATTCATTTTTGTTCGATTAATATCACTATTCAAGTCATCGGTATTGATCATGAGTGATACTCAAATTTGCACAAGAACAACCACATTCAAACACATCAATAACTGGCAAATTTTTTTAGAAGGGTCAAAAACCATTTGCATTCATAATGAGGAGCCATAAGCTCACACATCCACAACACAATATCAAAACAATATTTAAACACAAAAGCCCAATAATATATACAAAATATGGTCACAAGAGGTAGGTATGGAAATGCATCACCCCACCACAAATAAAGAGGCAGTTGTCCTCAAATGAACAAAACAATAAAAAGTTAATAAAAATGACAGAGAGGGAGGTAAGGAAAGGTCCTGTCTACACAATCTCTCCATCTGTTGGGGCATCAATTCCCCGTGCAGCACTATTATCCTGGCATCAGTGCCCGGGGTAACATCAACACTAGATTTAGCCATGGTGGTGTCTGCCAATGAAATTTGCACGACTGAATTTACCATAGCCTCCTCAACCTCTGTAAGGCCCTCATAAGTAGCCTCCTTATCAACACCAAATTGTTCCTCATCAGTCTCAGCCTCGGACTCAGCAACAGCTACCTTCTCAACTCGAACCTTCTCTCTGGTATTAGCCAGAGGAACATCTGTAAGAGCTGGCATGTGGGGGATCTCCACAGTCCCAAAAATCATGAACATATATATGGACTCCAGTTGTTTCACATCCATCCTTATCTAAGCAATTATGGCTTTTAGGGCCATTACCTCATCATTGGCCCCTCTTCCTAGCTCATACATCGCTATCCTTGCCACAGAGGCATCAATAGACACACTAAGAGGTGTCACAACAACAATGAGGGCCCTCTCAATCATTCGGTGACTTTGGCCTCAAGCCTGGAGGAACACCTATAAGAAAAATGGGCTAGATGCCCCATCTATAGAATCGCAGTCAGGGTGAGTGGAGGTCGGGAAGCAACAACAGTAGCAGCAGACCTAGAAGGCAGGGAGCTGTAGAGAAACTAAGAGTCAAAGAAGGGACAACACTAGATATACCTGAAGGCTCAAGGGATGGAGTAGGAAATATTGCCTCTGCAGGTAGTGTATCAGTATCAACTACCGGGGAGGAATCCATCGGGGCTGCCTTTATTTTCTCCGCCCCATTCTTAAAGTACTCCACCTCAATGCGCTGGATATCGGCAGAAGATGTGGGAATCACTTCCACATCCTTATTCTCATCTAGAGGCACCGGAGCCCGTCTGCACAACTCAGTGATCAACACTTAAAAAGAAAGAGATGTTTGGCACTGTTTGGCCCTCATGGCCATCTCCTGTGTAATCATCATGCCCAAATTTATGTGCTTTCTTGCAGTGATCGATCCAAGACAAGCCGCATTTGTGTGGCGGATGATGGACTCGTTCTGTGATGGCATAATGGTGTTACTGATGAATCCAAACTAGTACCTTGCTGCCATATTGAGATATTTCTTCTCAATTTGCATTCCATCTTTGATCCACCGAGGAGTACCATCAGATAGGAGAGTAGCTAACCAACTTTTCATATTCTCCAAAGACTTAGTCTTGATCTTCTACTGGTAGTCTTCTGCAATGTTGTCAGTGCATTCTAATACAACATTTATGTTAGTACTGTCACATAACACCTTCTTTCGCCTGACAACTAAATAATCCACAGGTTTAAAGGTTGCTTCCTTCTTCTTTCCCTGTGGCACCAAGGCTCTATAAACAGTTTAGAATTCCCGAACCCAATTTTGATTGTAAGGGCCACAGGGTCTAGTGAATATCTGGAACTTGTGGGACTTTAAGCAGCTCCAGATCTCTGGTTACCTGTCTATCACTTGATCAGTAGACAACCTCTTCTCTTCGATAATTTTCCTCAATCCCTCGGCCTTTAGTCTATTCATGGATCGGGGATGAGGACGTTCTGCAGGTGGTGTAGGGACTACAGTCTGGTCTAGCACAGGAGGATAACAGTGGCCTGGGGAGTCCTTAGCCTAAATGGATCATTCAACCTTTTGGACTACAACTCCGCCCTCTTGACTAACAGTAGCTCATCATCCTCAGGCTTAGAAATGGTAGTCTGAGGATCCTGCTGCTCATCCTCACTCTCAGAAGTAGTGAGGTGAGTGGCGTATATGCCATCACTGTCAGAGATGACCTCCGGTGATGCAGGAGTAGGTGCATTGCCTTTCCCTTTTCCCTTCCCACCGGTGGTAGGATGTTTTGTCGCCCTTTCCCGGGATGCAACTACATCCTTATTTATGGTGATTCCCTTTGCCCTTTTGTTGGGCGGTATGTCTCAACTTGCTACTTTTGGTCTATCCATATCTGCAACACACATTGGAAAATGTTAGAAACAGTTGAAGAAAAGTTCAGAAAATAAGCTGTAGAAAGACTCGCCGAACTGATCGGCGACTCGCTGAATTACTTTGGCGAGCCAGATCGGGCTCGCTGAAAGGGTTGGCTCTAAATTTTCCCAGAAAAAAGGCCTGTCGGTGATGAGAAGGGCCTTTTGGCGAATCACTGACAACATTTGGCGAGCACAGATTTGCCCAACGAAAATCATAGTGTGTTTTAGGGGTTAGGGGCGTAAAAAGGGTGATCAAGGAGACTTTCGGTGAGTCTCCGAGTGAACTCGCTGAGCTCAGGCTTCTCGCCGAAAGTTACAAAATCAAAACTCAACAAAACAACAAAATTAAAGGCGATCAAATAGGATTTTGGCGAACTGCCGAGTGGGTCGGCGAGTTTGACCCAGCTCGCCAAACTGCCTTGGCCCCTTTGAAGTCTTGAACATTATAGAGGTTGTTGGTGTCGGAGGTAATATGGAAAGACGCACATGAGAATTATTGAGTTTCAAGCATATTGGGTTGTTAGATGTAGTTCCTATTCCCTTGTATTGTATTGATGACGTTTTGAGATGGGATTGATGTTTTCTCCTTTAAATGATACATTGTTTGGATGTTTCACGCATGATGGGCTGCTAGTCTTGTGTTTTAATTTCGAGAAGTGTTTAGAAGTGTCATTCGAGGACGAATATCCCAAAGGGGGAGATATTGTTACGCCCCTAAAAACTAGTAGGTGAAACTAAAGCCTTACGTCTCAGTTGTTGAGTTTGATTTGTGGGATAATGTGGTAAAATTGCTTCCTGTGCCTAGGATGAGGTGTTTAAGGGTTAAACGTCAAGATACGACTCCCCAAGGACCAACCAAAGGGTCCTTGAGGAGGACCCCAAAATAGTCCCCCAAATCTACCCCAAGACTGCCCAAAGTGTGAGCTACAGATGGCACCTACGGGGAGTAGGTCCATCCATGCTCCGTAGCTCTTCGGTGTGAGTCAAACCTTCCAACTCAAGCTGTAGGCCATGACCTACGGACTTGCAACACGGCCAGTAGGCTGACCTACGAACCCTTTGATCCCAGGCGTAGGTCATGCCTGCACATGTTGTCCAAGACTCGGCCAATGTAGGGGTCTTTAGGTAAATTCATTTTTAATTAGTTTTCATTAGGGGTCATTTAATATGGTTTTATTTCACCTATATAAAGTATTTTATGTCACTAAACCCCTAATAAATTCATTATATCTCAAGACCCCAATCAAATCCCAAAACACCCTCCTCTCCAAAATCTTGTCTCTAGAAACCTCCATTGAAGAACAAAGAAAGAGATTAAGTTAGAGCTTAACCAGACGGTGACTTCTCATTCCGTCTCTATGAAGCAGTTGGAGACCTAACAAAGTGTGGAACCACTAGAGTCATCTACGAACCGTAGGTCGAGTGACAGACCGTCTTGTACTTCCGTCGATGGGATCAGCAAGTATCAAGTTCCAGTACCTTAACCATGGAGGCAACCCACAGACCGTAGGTCAATCAACGGTCTGTAGGTCAGGCCGTCAGTCAAATCCGAGTTCAGCCCAGTTTTCTTTTGTTTTCCTAGTTGGTTTAGGACTTTAGTACTATAAATATAAGTTGTTATTTCCATTTTTGAGAGTTAGACACCATTGTAAGGTTTTAGTTTTGTTCTTTTGGGATTAGTTTTCAAACTTTTAGCAATTTAATTTTCAGAAGTTGGTTTATATAATTTTCACTTTAAATTTCAATTCAAGATTTCGGGTTTCATCTATTCTAATTGTAAGTTCATGAATTATTTAAACTTAATTATGAATTTTGAACTCTCAAGCATGAGTAGATAAATCCACAACTAGGGTTGTGCGAACCATGAGGAATTAACAATGTATGAATAATAATTAAGTGATTCTTGAATAGTGTTTATGCATGTATTGCTAAGCCTTTTGTTTAGAAGTCTTTTTAACGTAGACCAACGTTAGAACTCACCTCATTCATACTTGCTGGACCAAGGAGGTAATGAATGAGAAAAGGATTAAACAACAGAGATTTAGTGTATGCTATCTAATAGTTTGATTTCAATTGAAGCAAGGGTGAAAATTAAACTTAATTGATATGATGACTAATCTGGGGAAAGGTAAGGGTTAGTAAAGCATACACCCGTAGACGGACCATGGTGAAATTCCCTACTTGGAGGACCAATCAGTTAGGGATACCTAACTTACCAACCTTGCATGACAAACACTAGAAAAGGATTGTTATTATTAGGATTATTGCGTTAAGAGCTCGTGGGGAACACATATGACCTAGTTTTCATCCCATATTGATAATTCAAAATTTTAATCTTGTTTACTTGTCACTTAATCAACAATCTATTACTTTAGTTACAAAATCCCCCCTGTTTACTTTTCTCAAAAATAATTCGACTAAATGGAGATAATAGTGAGTTAATTTTAAGTCTAGACCATATTCCTCGTGGGATAGGCCCCAAACTTGTTCTTTATTTGACAACGACCACTTATACTTCTTTAAGGAGGTGTAATTTGGAATTATAAAATTTTGGCGCGTTACCAAGGAATACGACTTTTAGATTAAACTAACTACATTGTTGAACTTTAGTCAAGTATTTCCTGATTTTATGTTTTTGTTTTATTTTTATTTTCTACAGGTTTCTACTCTAGTGTATAACAAGTACACAGAGTCGAGGCGAACCTTTGACCCCCTACGATACTGAACTAAGAAGAACTTTGAGGAAAATGGCAAACCTTGGGGTTCATAAAAATCCACTTGTAGAGGGTCAAGAAGAAGAAGCTAAATTTCCACCTCCTGGAGTTGTCAATGTGCCTTTTTCGATTAAAGGTGGTCATTTGGTTGAAAATGCAGAAAGGGTGCAGAATCATCCAGCATAGAGGTTTCGTGATCACTACGGGGTTGATTATGATGCAGTTGGATCATATGGGCCTATTGTTCTTCCTCCGCTACCTCCGAGTCATACATTTAGGGTAACTAGCAGTCTGATACAAATGCTTACAGTGAAAAGGTTATTTACTAGGGTGCCGTGGGAAGATCCATACATTCACATGGCTAAATTGTCTAGTGTCTATAAGAGTTGTATGGGACGACCAGAATTAGATATGGATGTCAGATGAATGAGAGTATTCCTATTGTCATTGACTGGTGAAGCTGCTGTGTGGTTTTCTGAGCTGCCCTACAATTCGATATATTCATAGGACAAACTGCATCAGGTGTTCATAGAGAGGTATTTCCCGGTGCCCAATAAGCTAAACCATAAGGATAAACTGAATAACTTCACACTACCTAGAGAGTCGATAAGCAGTTCTTGGGATAGGTTCCCTGGGTTCATGAGGAGTGTTCCAAATCACTGCATAGATGATATGTCATTGAAGGTTACTTCTATAGAGGACAAAATGACAATGGGAGAGTTGTGCTAGATACAATTACTGAAGGATCATATGGTGAGTGCACTTTTGAGAAGATCGCTGAAAAGCTTGAGAGGATTTCCCAAAACAACAAAGCCTGGAGCACTAGAAAGGCAAATATTTGTAGGAGCACGTTCTCTGTCCAAACTGCACCCAACCAATCTAATGATGACATTCAGGAAGACATGGCTCAGATAAGGATAGAATTGGGTTTGGTACTAAAACATGTGAGTGTTAACGTAGAAAAAGTGAATGCTCTGAATTATCTGACTAGATCTCCACCACCACCAGATGAGGAGTACTACTATGAGGAGGATGCGAATTTGGTGAATGATCAGACGAGGCGTATCTGAAACAACGCCCAAGGTTCCAACTTGGATAATTGGTGCCAAGGTCAAGGAAACCAAGGTTGGAACTATGGAAACTACAATCGTGAGGGTAACTATGTCCGGGATGGGAACTATAATCGTGATACCAATTACAATCGAAACGACTATGTCAACATGAATGATTAGGTTGGGCCCTATGTTTCTCCAGGTAATAGAAAGTTTGGTAATAGTATGTCACGCATTGAGTATATGATTCAAAAGATGATGAAGAGGTTTGATGCAACTGATAAAAAATTGAAAGAGATGCCAAACGACTTGTCTGGAATTGGTCAAAAAGTTGATGTCCATGCAGTGTCAATCAAGCAACTTGAGTAGCAGTTTAGTTAGTTGTCTACTATTGTGAACCCATGTTAGCCTGGCACACTTCCTAGCAACACCATCCAGAATCCAAAAAATGATGGGCATTGTATGACAGTCACTACTCGCGGAGGAAAGCAGACCATTGACCCCCCATGCTCTCTGAGGTTGAAGAAGTGATAGAAAAGGATGAGGATGAGATTGAGGTTACTGAAAAGGAAGCTGAGGTGACCCAAAAAGTTGTTCCCATGCCTATACCTCCACCTCTATTCCCACAGAGATTGGTGAAAGAGACTGAAGAGGGTAAATATCACAGGTTCATAGCTATGTTGAAGCAATTGTCCATAAATGTTCCGTTGATAGAATCTTTGGAACAAATGCCTGGGTATGCTAAATTCATAAAAGACTTGGTGACCAAAAAGAGGGCTGTTAGTTTTAAGAATGATTAGAGGTTGCAGCATTGTAGTGCTATTGCTACGAGGTCACTTGCACAAAAGAAAGAGGATCCTGGAGCTTTCACTATTCCTTGTACCATTGGATTTTTACACTTTGTGAAAGCTTTGTGTGACTTAGGTGCCAACATTAATTTGATGCCATTGTCCATCTACAAGAAGCTGGATTTAGGGTCTCCAAAACCGACTGCGATGCGTCTACTTATGGCCTATAGAACTGTGAAGAATCTCATTGGAGTTCTCAAAAATGTCCTTGTGAAGGTGGAGTCGTTCATCTTTCCGACGGATTTTGTGATACTTGATTGTGAGGTTGATTTTGAGGTTCCCATCATCTTAGGAAGACCATTTATTACTACTGAGCGTGCCTTAGTCAATATGGAGAAAGGGAAGATGAAGTTCCGACTGAATAATGAGGAGGTAACTTTTAACATTTGTAGGTCTACGAAGCAGGAAAGTGATCTTAAGTTAGTATCAGTGGTGAATCATATTGTGGAGCGAGGTTCTGAAGTATCTATTGAAGAGAGGTTGGCTGTAGATGCACTAGTAGCGGTAATGATGAATTTCGATGGTGATGGTATTGAAAACTATGAAGAGTTAGTTGCCGCACTTGAGAGGTTTGAATTTCGTTTCAAACAAAAAAGATTGGAGTTATATATAAAGAATCGCGACTCCCCGTCTGCAAAATCGTTGTAGAAGAGCCTCCAAAACTGGAACTCAAGGCTCTACCATCCCACTTGAGGTATGTATGCTTGGTTAAATATAGCACTTTACCCATAATCATTGCTGCTGATTGAGTGAAGAGCAAGCAGAGGCCTTGGTATCTGTATTGAAGAGGTTTAAGAGGGCTATAGGATGGATTATTGCGGACATTATTAGGATTCCACAAGGCATTTGTTCTCACAAAATACAACTAATACCGGACAGTAAGCCTAGTATAGAGCACCAAAGGAGACTGAATCCCCTTATGCAAGAGGTTGTGAAAAGGAGATCATTAAGTGGTTGGATGCAGGAATTATATATCCTATTACTGATAGTAGTTGGGTCTGTCCAGTACAGTATGTGCCAAAAAAAGGAGGAATCAATGTGGTTCCCAATGCTAAAAATGAGCTTGTTCTAATGAGGCCACTGACTGGTTGGAGAGTGTGAATGGACTGGCACAAGTTAAATGCATGGACTGAGAAGGACCATTTCCCTATGTAGTTCATGGATCAGATGTTGGATCGTCTCACTGGTGAGGGTTGGTACTATTTTTTAGATGGTTATTTGGGCTAAATCAAATATCCATAGCTCCGGAAGACCAAGAGAAGACCACCTTCACTTGTCCTTATGGAACTTTTGCTTTTAAAACAAAGCCATTTGGGTTATGTAATGCTCTAGCGACCTTCCAGTAGTGTATGATGTCGATATTTTCAGATATGGTGAAGGGCACGATTGAGGTATTTATGGATGTTTTCTCTATGGTAGGTGACTCATTTGATGGTTGTTTGATGCATCTGGCCGAGGTACTAAAATGATGTAAAGAGAGCAATCTTGTGATCAATTGGGAAAAATGCCACTTCATGGTGAAAGAAGGTATAGTTCTGGGTCATCGGATTTCGCAGAAAGGTATTGAGGTTTATAGAGCCAAAATTGAGGTAATAGAAATGCATCCACCACCCATTTCTGTCAAAGGCGTTCAAAGTTTTCTTGGGCATGCAGGTTTCTACCTAAGGTTCATAAAAGATTTCTCAAAAATTGCACATCCATTGTGCAAACTACTCGAAAAGAAGCGTAAGTTTGATTTTGATGGTGCTTGTTTGAGAGCATTTGGAGAGTTGAAAGCCAAGTTAACTTCCGCACCTATCGTTTTTTCACCGAATTAGGGACAACTGTTTTAAATGATATGTGATGCGAGTGGGGTGACGTTTGGGGTATTATTAGGACAGAGGTAAAAGAAGATTCTCCATCCGATTTACTATGCCAGCAAAGCTTTGAATGCGGCTCAAAAGAACTATATTGTGACTGAATAAGAACTCGTTGCTGTGGTTTTCAAATTCGAGAAATTTAGGTCCTACTTGCTTAGTTCTAAGGTCATAGTGCATACTGACCATTCTGCATTGAGGTACCTGATGGCTAAAAAGGATGTGAAACCAAGGTTGATTAGATGGGTACTTTTGTTGCAAGAGGTCAAGTTCGAGGTAAAGGATAGAAAGGGGACAGAAAACCAAGTTGCTGATCATTTTTCCAGATTAGAGAAGGAAGCTATGATCAAGTTTTAGGATGGAGTTCAGATTTATGATGTGTTCCCTGATGAACAAGTATTGGCTGCCTCTTATGATCTTATCCCTTGGTTTGCAGATTTTGCTAACTACTTGGCAAGTGATTTTGTTGCATCGGATTTTATCATTCAACCAAAGAAACAAATTCATGTCTGATGTGAAGTAATTCTTTTGGGATGAGCCTTACTTGTTTGGTCTTTGTGCTAATGGGATTATTCATCGATGTGTGCCCGAGGTTGAGACGATGAGTATACTAAAGGTGTGTCATTCATCGCCTGTTGGTGGTAACCATAGTGGTATCCGAACAGCCCATAAAATTTTATAGTGTGGTTAAGGGGTTAAATTAAGAATTGCAGGTATTGTCTGTTCATATGAATTTTGCAGGGAGAAGCTAAACCCAGACCCATTAGACCTATGCCACCGGGGTACTGAGACTTCCCCCAGTTTGGCCAAATTGGACATTTGACGACTTTAGCTCTTAAGAATGACGAACGCTCCATCATTGGCCAAAACACGTCATTTAACACAATTTTGGTTACTCAGACTTCACCTGTTTAGACTTAACCACAATTAAGCAAAACCCACAAGATAACGATCAATTTTAAAGCACAAAAATTTAGGAAATCAACAACTTAGGCAATTAAGGCACAAAATCGAAACTAAAATAGGCAACTTAACACACAAACAAGATTTAAGAGAGGCCCAACACACATAAATAAGAAATACACAATTGCAAATGAGTTCAACCTCTAATTAAGATTTTGGGGTTCGAAAAGTCAACCTTTAATGCCAGATTACTATTTGAAATGCTAGGCGGCAAAGATTTCCAACTCCGAACACAAGATCGACAACCAAAAAGTGGAAAAAGCAAAAATATAGGAAATATAGAGTGTGGGTGCGATTGTATGAAGTTAAGAAGTAAGGGAATGTGAAAGAGTTTAAAATTTTAAACCTTTGTCCTTTTAAAATCGTTCAGTTCGCGCCTTTTTGACGATGTTAGTCGACCTCGCCGAACCAATCAGCGACACACCGAGTGGTTACTTACCTCGTCGAGTTTTATAGGACATCCAGTTAATGTGGGGGTCCCAACGGCGGACAAATTCGGGTTCGCCGTTCATAGGAGGAACTCACTTCTCAAACTAAAATAATGCTCAACACGACATCATGGAGAAAATATGAAATTTTCCCAAAATCATACTAAAGCATGTCCATTAACGCATCGCATGAAGTCAAATAGGCAACTCATACCATCGGGCTTGCCGAAAGGATTGGCTTCAAAATTTTCTAGAATAATGTCACGTCGACGATGGAAGGGGCCTTCCGGTGAATCGCCGACAACATTCGGCGACTAGGACAATGCATGAACCTTGATAAAAAACCTACAACATATAATATATCGGGTCTTGTTGCTCTAAGATACATTAAACTCCCAATGAAACTTCTGACGTATGTCTCATCCCCCTTTTCAGCTCCATCATCTTTACTTAGTTTCTCTTTTTGGTTCATGGGAGTACTAATCTCTTTGCAATTTTCCATTTTGAATTTCTTGAGATTTCCTTTGCGTACTTTTTCTGGCAAATAAAAACTCATCTTTTCCTTGTGTAATCTCCATTCCAAGGAAATATGTCATAAGACCAAGATCAAATATTTCAAAAGCTTGCATCATTTCTTTCTTGAACTCATCAATTAGATTTTTACTTCTCCTTGTAATCAAAAGGTTATCCACATAAAGAGAAACAAAAAGAATCTCACTGCTATTATGTTTAACATATAGTGTGAATTCTGAAAGACTCTTTTCAAAATCGAGACCGAGCAAATAATCATCTATTCGACTATACCAAGCTCTTGTGATGAACATTGCACACTAGCGAAAGTGTGGAGTCTTATTTGATTTTGGTGTCTATTCTAGAAGAAAGAGTTTCTCATGATTATACCTTCTATGTCAATCACAAGGACACAATGGCTGACTTAGTCGAGTAGGGAGGGTATGAGTGTAATTCCTCCGTGGTTTAGAATCCCTTAGTGTGAGGTATGTGGAAGTTGAGTGATAGCTTGACCCAACCTTAGAGTTGAAAGAGATGAGGCTTAGAAGAGTCCATATAGGCTTTACTACTTCGTTGGTTGCTGCTTCTATCACTTCAATCCATTTTTCTATCAATCCGCTTCCGAACCAATTTCCTGCAAAATATTACATAAACACATTATTTCTAATAACAAAATAGCCCAAGACGCGCACAAATTTTAAGGGAAACGCATCAAAAATACTGTAAGAAACTAGGATTTTCTTCATTTTGAGGTCCGTGGTGTTACTATACATCAGAGAATTTTCAAGATATTACATTTCTCTATTTCAGACCAATGAAAACTTGTAATATCTATTCTCATGAATTAATTAAGTGTTACTAGTATGTAAAGGTAAATTTCTTTTCGAGTAAACAAACTTTTACTAATATACATATATGCACGACAATTGATTTATGATACATTGACTATATTCTAATGACTCAGATAAATAGATTATTTATTCTCAAAAACATACCACTACCTGTGGAATTCGAACCCAACTCATTTAGTTGGGTTATTATACTGACTAGCGATTGTTGACACTTAGAATTGGATGAAGTGTCCTGATACGTGAAATCAGGCTCCTTACTTTTGATGTATATGCATTACTTGATCTAGGTGCGAGTCTATCCTTTGTGATTCTATATATAACTACGAGGTTCGATATTCTTCCTGAAGCATCGTAGCATGAAATGAGCCAATGCCAAGTGCTCTCTTTGTTTGCGGCTCCTCTTCTTCCAAGACATTGAATAAATGAAGAGAGTGACCCTAGAAGAGGAGGCAATCTCTGACATTTTACTTATACTTTACTCTCAACTTTGAGAATTTCAACTTATATCAAAGCAGGGAAAACGGCGAGCAAAGATTAGCCCACTGAAAATTACAGTCTATTTTAGGGGTTAGGGTCGCAGAAAGAGTGATCAAAGAAGACTTTCGGCGAGTCACCGAGTGCACTCGGCGAACTCAGGCTTCTCGACGAAAAATACAGAACCAAAAGCATCATGAACCATGAAATTAAAGGCGATAGGGGGGGATTCGGCGAAACGCCAAGTGGTTCGGCGAGCTCGACCCAGCTCGCCAAACTGCACAACGTGCCTACTTTCTACCCCAACTTCCAAAATACACCCCGAAGCCCCCGAAAACAAAATAAAAAAATACACATACTCAATTACACTCAAACCCATAAAACCCATGCCAACGGGGTACTCAGACTTTCCCCGGCTTGGCCAAAATTGGTCATTTCAGGACTTTAGCCCTTAAGAATGACGTCAAACGCTCCATCATTGGGCAAACCACGTCATTTAGCACAATCCAGGGTTACTTAGACTTCACCCGACTAGACTCCACACTAATTAAGAACAACCCATAAGATTAAGATCAGCTTTAAGGCATGAAATTCGGGAAATTAACAACTTAGGGAATTAGGCATAATTCAAAATTAAAATAGGCAAACAAGCACATAAATACGGATTCAGAGAGGCCCAACATACTTCAAAAAAAGTTTTAACAATATAATTGAGTTTAACTGCTAATTTATGAGTTTGGGGTTCAGAAAACCAACCTTTAATGCCGAAGATACGAATTTGTAAAGCTAGGCAGCAAAGTATCCAACTCTGAACACAAGATCGATGACTAAATAGCGGTACAATGCAATAGTATGGGAAATATAGAGTGTGTGTGTCACTGTATGGATTTAAAAGTGAGGGAATGTGAAGGAGTTTGAAATTTTGCTGGGTATCTAAATCTAAAGAGGGATTGAGAAAAAGAATCGAATTTAGGCGAATTGGAGTTAGAAAATGAAGAAGGAAAAAGTCGGGCGAATCTAGCACCTTGCTCCGCGTCGCAAACTTGTTCCTTCAGTGTGAAAATTTTCTCTTCGCGTCACGGAGAGGACGCGGACTCCACTATTTCAAAAATTATTTCGACCAAACATTTTTATTCATCTCTGCGTCGCGGACTTGCTCCCCAGACATTGTTTTTCAACCATTTCTCATGTTTAACTATCTAAAGACACTCCTAAACATCACAAGATCTTTCCTATGACAACCTTGAATTCATAAATCAAATTCAAGGTAGAGTTAAGAGTTAAGTTTTTGAGAATTCTTTCGAACATGCTAAGAAAGTCCCTCTGAGTCCTTTTGTGGAGTTTTCTACAACTTCTAGTAACTTGTTTCAATACTCAAGCAAGTGAGTATGAGGATGAGGAGAATGTATTCATGAGTCTACTTTGTCATCATGAAATTTTTCATAACATGAACCATAACTCTTGAATTCATAATTCACAATGAAGAGAAAGTTAAGAGTAAAGTTCAAGGAAGACTTTGAGTTCAATTGTGAATCCTTTGAGACTGATCATCGATTTGAGTTAAGTTTTGAGTAAGTAAGTATGAGAATGAGAAGAGTCGTATACATGAGTTCCTTGTTGATATTTTGACCCTTGAGTTGAGTCGTTCATGCCCATAACTTCCGCATGAACTCCAACAGTTGAGTACCTTTGAGAGGAGTAGTATCTTCAAGTTTTAAGTCTTGAGTATTGAGTTCCTAATCCTCTTTGAGATTATATTTCTAATTATGGGACTATTACATGTCACCCATGAAGTCCTTGAGTTGAATTGTTCATGCACATAATTCCTCATGAACCCTATAAGTCGAACAATCTTGAGATGAGAAGTATCTTTGAGTCCTTGAGTTGAGTATTTCATGCTCATAATTTTGCATGAACCCTCTGGATTGAGCATTCTTGAAATGAGTAGTATTATTGAAGTTCTTGAGTTTCATTATTGAGTTCTATCTATGGTTATTGAAAATCTTGCATTGAGTCGTTCATGTCCATAATTCGGCATGAACTATATTTTAAGAAGTCTTTTACAAACGTTTTAACTTTGTTTTAAGACTTAAGCTTTGAGTTGAGTAAAGAGTAAGAGTAAAGTTCATTTTCTTTAAATTGATATATGTGAACTAAGTATTCCCAAGAGTAAATGTTTTCACATTTAAGATGAGAGGAAACTGATATTTCCAAAAGAGTTTTGAGAAGTTTGAGTACCATCCCTTTTAAGAGAAAGATTTTTGAATAATTATCTTAATTCAAAGAAAAAGTTATGTTTTTAAACATATTAGTTGAGTATTTTGGGAGTAGTATTAGGCACCGATATGGGGAGGAGTTTGAGTTCAGATAACTCACGTCTCCATAAAACATGTAGCCATCATGGGTAGTAAAGGATCATACTTTTTAGATGATTCCTTATGTAATTTTCCGCATTGACTAGTGGATCCACTTAGTTAAGGATTTCTATATGACGACAAAGTATAGGACAGTTCTGACAGCGTGGGCAAGACGTTGTGTCATCATTTAGGCTCATAGTGGTGGTTGTCGATTAGAGAAACTCCCACAGAGTTATACTATATTTTATTATATATAAGTTGAGTGGTTATTGTAATCTTCAATACGCTGAGTTGATTTCTATTGTTTTAAAAGCTTTCCATATATTGCATGTGTATTATTGCTTTATATTGAGTTGTGTATCTAGAGTTGAGTATCCAGAGTTGAGTATCCAGAGTTGAGTACCCAGAGTCGAGTATCATATCTTTGATTTGAGTATCTAATCTCTGAGTGGAGTATCTTATCATTGAGTACTTCTGAGTTGAGTGAGTTAAGTAGTTTTGGGTATCCTTGAGTATTCCTTGAGTTGAGTAAGTTTGAAAAGAGGCAAGTATGTTTCCTTTTTTTTTCAAGTTCAAGCTTATGTTATGCTTTAGAATTCCCCTTACATGCTCGTATATTCCATGTACTAAGACATTTGTCCTGCATCCTTTCATGGTGCAGATACAGGTATCCAGGGTCATCAATAGGAGCTTCGTTGATACTATATGCAGTTTGAGTTAGTTATGGTGAGCCTTCTTGCTTTCAGATGATTTCATTTAGCTTTTAGTTATATCAGTTGTTAGGAAGTCGTGGGTCTTGTCCCGACTTCCATCTTTGTCATTTAGAGGCTTCATAGATAGACAGTAGAGTTTCAGAAGTCTATTCATTTATTTTATTAAATGTTTTAACTACTTAAGTTGCCTATTTTATGGCTAGTTGAATAATTTATTTTATTCAAAGTTTTTCATTTGAGTTAAAGCTTTGTATTTGAGTTTTCATGAATTTTTATTCAGTTTTTAAGCTTTTGTATGCTTAAGTTAGTCTTCTACTTGTAGTCAGCCAGGATGAGGGTTCGCTTGGGGACCTACAATGGTTCTCAAGTTTTGTCCACATCTAGGGTGTAGACTCGGGTCGTTACAAACTTTGTATCATAGCACAGAGCTTAAGTATCCTAGGGTGTCTATGATGCCATGCCTGCAGGTTCTCGTTTATGGTTGTGAGGGCCCCACTTCTATAAATGAGGGACTATAGCATTTAAGAAAATTTTCCCTTTTTTCAGACTCTTAATCGTGCAATAGAGCTATGTCCTAGAGATTTATTCATACTCATGCGTTTCTCACAATTCATTCGACTACCCATCACACTAGAGGTGGTTGAAAAGCAGAGTCAATTCTTTATCGATGAGTTGTTCTTAGAAAGAGTTTCGAGGAAGTCATGAGACTCTAGAGGGGCTTGAGAGAAACCCAAGAGTAAGTTAAGTGTTCCCATCATTATATAAATCGTGCATTTGAGACAAAAGTGAGTTGTACTCTTTTCCCTAAGCCAGGTTTCAGCTGAGATCCTTTGAGGAGGTAATTTTAGAGCTTGGGTAGTATTTTATCCTGAAAGGGTAGCATGAGTTATGAGATCTTGAGCAGTAGTAGTGAAAGAGCCTAAAGTTAGAGAAAAGTATGCAGATGTTTAGTAATCCAAGAAAGGGAGATAGTGATAAGTCAAGCTATGTTATTATAGTCATACACCCAGTAAGTTATTGATGAGGAGTTTTTTCTTATGGGTAGAGTAAGAGCTGCTAGTCAAGAAGAGATAGAGTATATATTTGTTAACCAAAATGTAGTTGATCTCGATGTGTCATCGCGTTAGAGGAGGCTAAATATATATATGTAATAAGATAGCAGAGTACTCATGAGGTGATAGATCTAAGCTAAGCTTATGAATTTTAGGGAAAGCCCATAATATTCAAAGTGTTATAGAACTAATTAGGCGTTGATGTATAGTGAATGAGTGAATAGTACTCAAGTTGTGAAGGGACAGGTGATAGTAAATTGTAAGTATGAATACTAAGAGGTGAGGATTGACTATTTGTCATGAATTTTTAGTGGGAGAGTGATTATTAACTTTGAATCTAGTAGTTGTAAGTTACTATAGTAAGCGAGCAATCATATTGATATTCGGGTTTACTCATAAATATTAAGCTTGAATTTGAGATGAGTGTCATGATCAAAAGAATGGCAACATTAGGGTGATAATGTTAGTTTTGAGATTTGATCTAGAAGACTTGACATAGAGTAGGTGAGGAATGGAGGTGATTAGCTGCAATAAATATGAGTGGTACAAGTGAGAGACCCTAACCTTTAGATAAAGGAAGTGAGGTGTGGTTACATCACAAGAGTAACAAGAGCATTAAGAGGTGTACTGAGAGGGTATTTAATCAGAAGAGGTTAAGAGAAACACCTTAGAAAGAGGTTTTAGTACTTGCTTATGGAGAGTTCAGTAGTCATGAGATAAACTTCTCCCAAGTGTTAGAGTAAAAGAGGATGTAGACCAGTTTAGAGATGTGGAATAGGTCCATAGCTTTCAAGTGCTAGCTTTAGACCTAAAGGGGAGATGATAAGATGAGAAATCAAGTCAAGTGTTGAGAATTTCTTAAGGAGCTGGTTAGTAGGAGTCCATAGAGTTATTAGAGTACTAAGCTTGAATGTGGTGTTGTTAAACATTAGGTGGTTCTTGAGATGATCCCAATGTGGTGGTAAAGAATAATAGTTTTGGGATAAGATTCCCTATAGGTATAAAATCTGAACTTAAGGATTTGGGTTAAGCTTGAATATAGTAAGAGCATACCATTAGACTCGGACCTTAGTAAGAGTAACCCCGTTCCATACCCAGTCCAGCCGTCATTCGAAGACGAATGATCCCAAGGGGGAGATATTGTAACACCCCAGAAATTTTTTGACCTAAGACTCGAACCGTTCTTCGTAGTGAGTAAGTTTTTAATGAGGAATTTAAATTTTTTCCTAAATGTTAAGGTCACTAGATGTAGCACCTTAAGTTCCAAGAAGAACCAAAGAGAAAAGTATTCAAGTCATTCCTAAGTTTTTCTTAAGTTTTGGGTCAACTTCAAACGACCATAACTCCTAGTACAAGATGTGTTAGGTGATCTACAAGATGGAAAATTAAATCCCTTCGAGTCCTCTTTCCAACGCCACTGAGTTTCCTAAATTTTGAGTTCTTAGTGAAAAGTTATGACTAATTTACTAAAGATTTGGAGACATTACTTGTATGGTGTTCACATACCATAAGAGCCTTCAATATGTGTTCACCCAGAAAGAGTTGAATCTTCGCCAGAGGAGATGGCTTGAGTTCCTCAAAGACTATGATATGAATGAGCTTTATCATCCTGGTAAGGCCAATGTAGGAGCAGACGCTCTTAGCAAACTATCTATGGGTAGTGTAGCGCATGTTGAGGAAGAAAGGAAAGAACTAGTGAAAGATGTTCACAGGCTTGCTCGCTTGGGAGTTTATCTTATGAGCATATCAGATGGTGGTGTAACAGTTCAGAATAGGTCAAAATCTTCATTGGTAGCGGAGGTTAAGGAAAAGTAAGATAGTGATCTGATATTACTTCAACTAAAGGATACAGTTCATCAACAGAAAGTTGAGGTTTTCTCCCAAGGGAGAAATAGTGTGCTTCGCTATCAGGGTCGGTTATGTGTTCCTAAGGTGGGTGAGTTGAGACAACAGATTCTTGAAGAATCCCATAACTCCAGGTATTCTATTCATCCAGGCGCCACTAAAATGTACTGTGATCTGCGGGAAGTCTTTTGGTGGAATGGCATGAAAAGGGATATAGCAAATTTTGTGGCTAAGTGCCCAAATTGCCAGCAAGTGAAGGTAGAACATCAGAAACTAGGAGGTATGACTCAAGAGATCAACATTCCTACATGGAAGTAGGAAGTGATAAACATGGACTTCTTTACATCTCCTATCTCTTTTTTGATTGACATCTCAACCTCTAAAAAGCAATCAATCACATTTTCACTGCCAATTGCAAAAAAAATTGTCCTTCCAAGTGGCACCAGCTAAAGCACCCTTTTTCGTATTCAAAGGGGAACGTAGAATCCACTTGTTATCAGCTGGTCTATATGATACAACTTCACAAAATCAACATAACATCAACATGAGAAACTTAAGATACTAGAAAGAGTGGAACAAAGGAGCAATGACTGTTAAGGGTGTACATGTATTGTACCACAAGCTTCCGGCTCCAAGAGCACCACCACAAAATACAAAAGCTCTCCACAAAGTTTTGCAACTTCGGCATCTGATCGGACAAAATGCATTGCCTTAAATGACTTAACACATCATTTAAAGGTGACTATGACTCTAACGTAGATAGCCATGATACACCATTATATCCTCCATACTGTCGGGCAGCGAAGCTTACACTTGTTCACTAATTATGACGGTTCACCAGGGCCTCTTTCCTCCTCCCTTTTCTGCTCATTCGTAGGGGTCGGGACCCTTGTCTTTCAAAAAAATTCCACGACATACCCGAACAATCATTTATAGGATTTAATGATTCCTAACAACGGATAGAGGATTGACTCGGCGGGAATAGCCAGCCAAGTTAGATGAGCTTTCACTATTCTCTATCAATATAAGATCAAAGAAGAGTTTTAGCAATTCTTGTGGTACTACAATTACCATTCTTTACCTGTATGGAGTTTTTGCAAATGCCATAATCAACTAACTTCCATGCATCCATTAGACTATTATGTTCTGAAAATAGCTACTGATGACATACCGGTATGCCCTCCTTATCACGAAGAAAAGCTTTGACATCTCCAACACTATCTGACTCATTAATGTTTAACTTGACTGTTTTAGTAATTCTAATGTATATACCTATCTATAAGAGGGATACCAAAACAATAAAAACAATATATGGTCTTAATGGTACAATCTTTTTACAAAATTTAAACAACCTTAGCAATTATATACACCATCCAACAGAAACACTCAAAACCACAAATCATAGAAAGGAGATTTTTAGTGCATCTTTTGGATAGAAGGTAGTGAAATAAGACAAAACTTCAAAAAAATCTCAACTATAAACTAAAATGGGAATCTTCAACCTCAAACAATCTAACTTGTCAACTAATCAAATCCAATTTTTATATTTAGCTAAATCCACCAGCTAAATATGTCAACAAATAAAAATATTAAAGAATAACCAATTAAGTCTATATGATTTAATGAAGAAGACTCTTTAACAGAACCTTAACTTGTTAAGTCAACGGATTTACATAATAGATATATTATCTTCTTGAACCTGTTTGGTGTTTATGATTCAAATTAAGTTCCAAAATATGCGTTAGGTATGCATTTCTCACCAATCCGACAAGTGGTACTTACATTGTTTTCCACTCCTATTTCACAGATTTTCTCATCACATTTCTAACATTTCGTGTTCCCAGTCTAGTTTTTCCTCTAGCGACATTTTCAAGTTGCATCTCTCCACATTTTCAGTACTAATATGTATGGATTCTCTGTAACTCTTAGCGCAAAGTTTCATACAATATAGCACTCATTGGGTTGTTATCCCATGATTGACATTAATTCACATAAAGTTCATCTAAAAGGAGAAAATCATAACTTGATCAAACCAAATTAAACACATATTTATAAGTATGGACATGAGATATATTTCATCCTCTTATACTCTAGGAACTCTTTCGATCCATGCTTTCATTAGAGGGTTTTGAATTAGACGACAAAGTTTAGATGTGCAAATAGAGCATGTCCAAAATTGATTGATAGTGTCGGTCAATCAAGGGTAGATAAAGATAATCAAAACTAAGATTCTTGAATGTAAAAACATAAACCAATAGAAAAACACCATTGAGAATAGGAGGATGATAATTACTGTTACAAAATGTATATAGATCTATTTCTTAATTTTGTACAAAGATATAGATAGATAACAACATACCTTTAGGATTTCCTCTTTATCTTTTTGCCTTAGTTAGCTTCTAATGTTATTGTATTTATACATATTTATCTTTTGAATAATATACAAATTATTCTCTCCATTTCGTTGATCATGGTATCAGAGCCTAACCTGCACTGTAAGATTTGAAGTAATGGTTCATCGTGGTTGGCGGAATTAGCAAATATCTTATTTCTGATTCGTTTGACTTCAAAATTAGTTGTCATCATATACCTAGGGAGAATATATCCCTCTGATCCTCCATTAACAAAAATTTGGTGGTTGAAGGAGATGTGAGTGGATCTCAAGCACCGGTGAAGCCACTAGAGACTGTCAAACTCAAACCGCGCGTGAAGGCATGTGTGTGGACCAATCTTGGTATGGCTTAGTGATTTGGAATTGCTTTGAGATTCCAATCAATTTATGGTGGTTTTCTTATCATTGGACCATTTTAAAGATTAAACATCAATGGCCACGTTTTGCGAGCTTCTTTTGGTGATACATTAGTTAGAATTATTTCCATTAAGAGGCAAAAATGGAGAAGTTCTTAAGCCTAAATCTCATGTTGGATTATTATACATGCTTCATTTACTTAGATTCAACATTAATGTTTACGGAGACACTCAGAGATACTTAAAAAGGAAATCATTTCTAAAAAAGTACTTTTCTTGGCCATCCTCTCTTTTGAGAGAGGGACAAATGTGTATGTTAATAGGATTCGTATTATACCCTAGTAACTTTCATTAAAATCCTACATACGAGTAAATTAAAATCGACTATAGTAGAAAATCCCAAACTCAAACTTATAAATTTCAAACCTTAAATTTGTCATGTAAAGAATCGATTATAGATTCATCATAAGCTAATAATTAGTTTGAATTTGTACTTCTGTATTATAAATTTCACTAAATTAAGTACAACTAATTGATTTCGAACCCTAGTTAACAAAAGGAGTTACACATGAATCCTATACTTTGAGCCATAAAGTTCTACTCTTGGTTCTCACCTTCTATATGTGATATCCAATACCACCAATTTAGTATAAAATTTATCCTAGGATTAACTAACACCCTAATAAAATGTGGAATAACATTAGTCTTGAATTTTTGTTCCCTATCCCACCAAGAAAATGATACGTGGATATAATCTTATTGGTTAAATATTTATACACAGACAAGAAAAAATCACATATTACTTAGTATAAACAAAAAAAAAAGGAGCTAACCTCTTTTCTTTCTTCATAAGCAGTTCTCAAGCGCTTCATTGTTGGCTGAATCTTTTACAAATATTCTTGAATCTCCTACAAAATTACACAAAAATCAATAGAGAAAATAAGAAGGAAAACAAAGAAATGGTCAAAAAGTTGAATTTATTCAACCTCTTATTAACAAGATTACATTAGGGCTGGCAAGGGGACAGGGACGGGGACTGGGGGACGGGACGGGGGACGGGGCTGGCGGGATTTGGCCGGGACCGGGATTGGGGGGACAAAAATAAGTCCCATCCCGTCCCACTATATATACGGGATGGGACGGGTTTTGG
>JAJOOH010003515.1:0-21325 GCA_029582605.1 Solanum gracilifrons | reverse complement strand
TAAAATGTTACTATTTTACTAAGAATCCAATCATGGGTCTTCGACTCCTGCAAATTTAGCTATAAAACGTTACTCATAGTAACGTTTTACATAAAAAATGTGACTGTCAGTTACAACACTCTGTTAAAGTCATATTCCTCCAGTTTTTAAACTGACCACATGTGATTATAATATAAATGTTGTTGTAAGGAATGTTTTGCATATTCCAACAATATTCAACAAAACTTTTACTTGTGTTGCCCATTGTTAAAATAATATTTACAAAACTTCATCAGGTATGAATTAAATAAGTCAAGTTTATCATATTATTAAGAGATTTTTTTAAATAATATTAATAAATTAGAAAAATAATTTTAAAGCTATAGTAAGAGCTTAACATAATATGAGTAACATTTTATAGCTAAATTTGCAGGAGTCGAAGACCCGTGATTGGATTCTTAGTAAAATAGTAATATTTTACACCTAAAACGTTACTGTGAGTAACGTTTTAAATTTGCAGGATTTGTTTCTGCATTTGCAGGGCTGACGTGATTGGATTCTTAATAAACGTTATTGTGAGTAACGTTTTACACCTAAAACGTTACTGTGAGTAACGTTTATTCATTTAACGTCGTCAGTTCCGTCAGTTTTTGTCCGTTGAATTTTTAAAATAAAAATAACCTAAAACGTTACCATGAAGTACGTTTATACTACTTTTGTAAAAAATTTAAAAAGCGTACTAGTTTAGTGAATTGGCTTTTAGAGTAGCTTATTTTGGTCAATGCTTCAACAGTTTAAGTTTGATCGGAAATTTGCGCATGAATTTTTCAATTTTTTTGATTGAAATTTATATATTTGTAAATAAGTAAAAAGTACTATAAGACACAATAATTGATAATTCAAAATATTTAAAACATCTATGAAAAATTTACAATTAAAGATAGATTTGTTTGAATCTTGAAATTCAAAAAGTGCCACATATAATAAGACGGGTGGAGTAAAAGTTATGCAACATTTATTATTTTAATAGATCAAATTAAACAATATATATGAAATAATGTTAACATAAGTACATAACTAATATCTGTCTTATTAATACATTACATGCAATATAATTTTTAATAGGGAAAATTGTATATAATAGCAAACTATTAATTCAAATTAAATGCTATAAATATAGTATGATTTAATTGTACTCCATAGCAAGTTGTTGCTATTTAACCTCTCTCTTGGTGAATCTCGCTCGCCACTCTCGTTCTCTCCCTCGCCTCTCTAGTTTTTTATACAAACGCAAGTGTATAAAATGCGTTTGTGTTTGTATAAAGCGAGAGAAAATTGTATATATACATATATTTTCGTTCCCATCTCCCCGATCTCGCTCACCACTCTCCCAATCTTGCTCGCTCACTCGCCTCTCTCACTTTATACAAAAACGCAAATGTATAAAATGCGTTTGTGTTTGTATAAAGGGAGAGAAAATTGTATATATACATATATTTTCGTTCCCCTCTCTCTCCTCTCCCAAATCTCGCTCGCTCACTCGCTTCTCTCACTTTATACAAACACAAATGTATACATTGTGTTTGTGTTTGTGTTTGTATAAAGCGAAAGAAAATTGTATATACAAATACAAATGCATATATTTTCATCATATACACTTATTATTATACAAATACAATCTTCCCCTGCCCAGTTTTCTTTTATCTTTCTCTCTTTCTCGCTTTGTACAAACACAAATTATACAATTGATCTTTATACCAAAGCAGATTATACAACTGCTTTCTTTTGTATATGTATAGCGAAATATACATATTTATGTTTGCTATGGAGCGCAATTATGCAAATTATAACTATAACATACAAATATAATTTTTGTGTTTGCTATATGTGAAAATTGTTCTTTTTAATACACTCTACCAAACTATCGCGGACCAAGTAATAAGTTGTAGAGTCAAGAAGGTAGACCCCACCAAATGGGGGAATGCAAGGACAGAAGAGTAATGTGTCCTGGAAAACTAAAACAAAACCAGAGACCAAACACACAAGACTGACTGCAAAAAGCTAACATTTCATTCATTTACTTCCTTTTTCTCTTCTCCTCTCTGCTTTTATCTCTTCAAGCGTCGTCGTTTCTCTACCGCTGCTGCTGCTCAGACTCCCTTTTTACAGCTTTCCGGTCTATCGGTTTGTTTTGGGAGCCTATACCATACCATATCTCAAAATTATCAAAGTCAAGTCTACTCGATCCAGGTTATTTTCTGTAATTTTATCCTTAGATCACCTAATTTGTTGATTTTTAGGGGTTTTGTGTTAATTTTCAGCTGGTTTTGTTGCTAAATTCTATAGCTTTGTTGTTGCCTGTTTATGCTTCGGTTATCTGACTTGTTTTCTTTCAAGCCTGAGCTTCGAATCGGAAACGCGTTTTTGTTGTAAATTACCATTAAACCCTTTCATCTGTTGGGGAAGATAAGGGGAAATGGAACTTCTTACAGTTGGGTGGGTCTGTGCATGTTTTTTTCTTCTTCTCTTCTCAACAAATTCACTTCTTCTTTCAGTTAATTTTTCAGATGTTTCAGGCTTCTGAAGATTTAACTCAGAAATTCATTTTAGCTCTTAGCAGCAAAAAATTGGTCGAACAAGGCTTTTTGCCATTTCTATCCTTATTGCTCCATTAAAGTATATACTCATTAATTACATTTACTGATTTTAAATTATTTAGTCATTTAGCTAATTTGAATGAATTAAATGAACTGAAAGTTGAGGACGATTTTCCTTTAAACAATATCTTGTCTGTTAGTGAAGACCGAAGAACTTTTTCTTCTGTGTGTTCATTTTGAATTTAATTTTGGTTTAGTTATTTTCTGTCTATGTTTATTGTGTTTTGATAGTTCATGATTTTTTCTACAGGATTGTGGATTGTTAAAGTTTGACTAACAAATCCTCATGCCAAAGAACCTATAGTTTTTTTTCTGCTGTTGCTTTGAGGGGAAAATGCTGGAGGCTCCAAAGTTTGCGGGACTTATAGACTTAAATGAGAACCATGATCATTATGGTCTCACACAAAATTTTTACCATAAGCTTGGTGAAGGGTCAAATATGTCAATCGACAGTTATGGGAGCTTGCAGATGAGCAATAGTGGAGGTTCAGTTGCAATGTCGATGGATAATAGTAGTGTTGGATCAAATGATTCACATACTCGTATTTTAAATCATCAGGGTCTCAAGCGTGTCCACAATAACTATTCGGTTGCAGCTAGTGTAAATAAGGGCAAAACTTCTCATGGGTTGAGTGATGATGCCCTAGCTAAAGCGTTGATGGATCCTCGATTTCCTACCAATGGGCTTGAGAATTATGATGAGTGGACAATTGATTTGAGGAAGCTCAACATGGGGCCAGCTTTTGCTCAAGGGGCTTTTGGTAAACTGTACAAGGGAACTTACAATGGTGAGGATGTTGCTATCAAGCTTCTAGAGAGGCCAGAGAATGATCTTGAGAGGGCTCACTTGATGGAGCAGCAGTTTCAGCAGGAAGTTATGATGTTGGCAAGGTTGAAACATCCAAATATTGTTCGGTTTATTGGTGCATGCCGTAAACCCATGGTGTGGTGTATTGTCACTGAATATGCTAAAGGAGGATCAGTTCGTCAGTTTCTCACTAGGCGACAAAATCGATCTGTGCCCTTGAAGTTAGCAGTGAAGCAGGCCTTGGATGTGGCAAGGGGTATGGAATATGTGCATGGCCTTAATCTGATACATCGTGACCTGAAATCTGATAATTTATTAATTTCTGCTGATAAATCAATCAAGATTGCGGACTTTGGGGTTGCTCGTATTGAGGTGCAGACAGAAGGAATGACACCAGAGACTGGAACATACCGCTGGATGGCTCCGTAAGCCTTTAACCCATTAGCAATCTTGTTAGATGTGACTGTCTTATTTACTGTTACCTTTCTAAAAAAAAATAAAAAAGTGATTTTCTTAGTCTAGCCTGTTTTTTTTGGCAAAACCATAATACAGAGCTTTTGCTTTTATTTTTCTTTCAAAATGTTAAATATCAGCCATAACACAGAGCTACTTCGGCTGTTCCATAGACTCTTTCATGGTTTCAGTTTCCTTCTTTTTGTAGAATTCATTCAAATGTTTTGCATACAGTACGCTTCCTATCCTTCGTTCAGCTGAGGGTCTATCGGGAACCACCTCTCTACCTTCTCAAGGTAGGGGTAAGGTCTGCGTACACTCTACCCTTCTCAGACGCCACCTTTGGGATTACACTGGGTTCGTTGTTGTTATTGTTGTTGTTTTACATACTTGTGCTTGCCATGCAATTGCCTTCAACATATCAAAGAGAATAGAGAAATGGTGGCAATAAGATATGTTTATGTTCCAACATGATATTTGGCTGAACGTTTCTTTGCACTATATTTTTTGTGTAATGATCTAAATATACTTGCACCTGCATTGCCTAAAGATAGATTTAAAGTGAAAAAGTGATGGGTTTAATTATTATTTCTTGATGAGCGAGAAACCTGTCGGGATTCCCTCAAACCTTTGGGCCAATGGAGCTTGCAAAACTTGGGGATGATGGGCCCACCCCTCCACCCTCTTAAATTTTTCCTGGAGCCAACTGGAGCTTTTGAAACTCGGGGATGATGGACCCATCCCTTTACCTGTTTACCTTCCTCCTCCTAAATATTGGCCTTAATTCGCTTAGCGAAGTGTTCATATTGTGACCTAGGACACAAATTCCTCATCCTTTGCCAATTGAGCTAACCCATGGGGCAAAATATGATGCGTTTAAGTACTCTATAACCTTTTGAATAACCCAGATTGATTGTGTTTAATGTTCCTATTGTATGCCTGGTATTGCTAAGAGAGAGAGAGAAGTTGTTTCTTCCAGACAATCCTTAAACTTAGTTATTTGTGCCTCTTGCTAGAAGTGTCAAAAAACTCCTTTTTTTTTGTGGGTTTTAGCGTGCTTAACTCGGTCAGTCGGTCTAGCTCATGGAATTTGTTTTCAGGATGTGTTGAGATGAACCGTAGTTCGCTCTCATGTGCTTTTAAGGAATGTTCCAGTTAGATCAGTATACATAAGCTCATCATCTGTCACCTTTGTTCTAAACTTTTTAAGGGTTAAAGTTAATTATATATTTTTTGGCTTCACCATATATTTGTCTCTCATCTTCTGTTCCCTCTTCTGCAATTCTAGGGTCTCACTGGTAATAAATTGTTCATGGCGCTCGTTCCATGTAACAGTAATCAAACTGAGAAATGTTAACCATTTCTGTTTGGTAGTTGTAGGCACTTCAGATTAAGTGGTTCAACTTATTCTTTTGGGTGTGTCATCTCTTATTTTTAACTTAAATTCAACAGAATTAGCTCCAAGATTAGTGTTTTTATTTATAACGTTGTTTCCGGGCCAACTAGTGCGCACCTCGGATATTCACGAGGTACTTGCTACCTCCCCGCCAACACGGGTACCAGATAACTTGGTCTACCAAGTCTTAGACAGATATGTTTTTGTCTAAACCTTGGTCGCACCACTTCATTGACCACTAGGCCACACCTTGTGCTCCAAGATTTGTTTTTCCTCCTTGCCTTATTTCAAACAATGCAAGTAAGAAGAGTAGATTGGCAAAAATACAACTTGTATAATCATGGCATCTACTATCATTTGCGTTGAGATTGTGTCCTAGATATTGCTACTGAGAGTACATTGAAATTTTTAGTTCGAGTCGTATGGATATCTGGTTTTAACGTCTTATGAAAGATTACATGGACATGGAAGACTGAAATAGAGCATGTATTCCTTATAGATCTTTTGTAGGATATTCTTTCTCTCAAGATTTTGTGAAGAGAATTCTAATGCTTGTGGAAAGTTCCTGAACGGCCATAAGTAAGTGCCAACTATATCTGGATATAGGTGATCAGGATGAAATTTACCTGTTGAAGCTGCACCTATGTTTAGATTTTATAATTAGGTCTAGAAATCTAATGTTGTAGCTATTTTATTGTAGATCTGGCTGGCCATGTGTATAAAGCTTTATTGTGATTGATGATAGCTTCTAAATTTAACTCCACTAGGCCTATGAGTGACTCTTCAATGCGATAGATGACTTGTATCATCCTAGCCTTTACTTGTATTGGGAGACGCATTGAAATCAATCGTTGTCTGCTCTTGGTAATGCATGAAGAAAATTCTTTGGTAGACCGAGTGTCAACTTTCCAATCATAAAAAATGAATAAAGTCTGCCACATTAGGCTTTTACCTTAAGAGGGAGGAGTTTAACTGCCTCTACATGAACTCCTTTCTCAGTAGATGGTTTTCCAACTTGTCTAAAGTTGTACCGCACATCCTCGAATACCTAAATGATCTCAAATGAACTTTACAGTTCATGGTGTAAGTTATAGAGCATTGGGTAGTAATATAGTTTTGGATTGAGGCATAGTTGTTATTCTAATAGAAATCATTTTTTACTGCATGTTTTGAACTCATAAATTCCTTGAAATGAAAGTTAAGGCAGCCTTCTCCTAGTAGAAGGGTTGTGATCTTGCCCTTTTATCCCCGGTACTTGGGAATACCTTTTTCTATGCCCCTCTCACATTTATTAGAAAATTCATTTTTTTTTTTGTTCAGTTCAGTTAA
This sequence comes from Solanum gracilifrons, assembly GCA_029582605.1. Classification (NCBI taxonomy): domain Eukaryota; kingdom Viridiplantae; phylum Streptophyta; class Magnoliopsida; order Solanales; family Solanaceae; genus Solanum; species Solanum gracilifrons. The sequence continues at coordinate 14,703 of JAJOOH010003515.1, read as the reverse complement.
GCTCACCCACCTGGAGAAACATTGTAATTGCACCACATGAGTGTTTTTTTTTTTTTTTTGGGAGGGGGGGAATGAGTTTTGTTTGAATATAGAAATGTGTTTGGAACTTCCTGGCTTAAGGAGACATCTGTACTACAAGTTGCTCCTCCCCTTGCTTTTGTGCCCCACTACTTTTTGAACAGGTCCTGAAGTGTTGCCTCTTAGTAATGGGCTCAAATCTAGTTGTTGGATAAGTATCCTGCTCTTTGTGAGGTCCCTTGGTTAAGTTTCTTAGGTTTGGTACATTTTTGTGATCTCATTATAGTAGTACATTTAATGAGTAGAATAATGAAAGACCTTCGTCGAAAAGTTGTTTTTTATTCCAAAATAACTGTCCTAGCTCCTTCCTATTTGAAAGTATCTCTCTTTACTTTGGCTCTCTTTCTCTTCTGGAAGCAAAAGGGCGAGAGCAAAGATCTCATCAATTCTTGCTTCAGAGTCCCTTGTGAATATTGCAGTAGGAGATTCTTGTTCGTACCCCTATTGTGGATTATTCTTCAAGTTATTGAGGATCTTGTTCAGTGTAAGATACAACCGCCTCAAGGAGTTCATATATTCCATCTCTGAAGTATGAGAGGGAATATTTTTTGCACTTTAGCATGTGCTCTCGCATTGGATTCTGTCAAATGTTTCTGCACACGACCTTTTAAATCTCACCTGAATAATGTTGAAACTTGAACCACTACGCGTTCAGGTTTGCTCCTCAGTCCTCCCTGAAATGGTATTTGCATCGCTTGAGGTAGTTTCAGATATACATACTTTTAAACTAATGAAGTTTAATTCTAAGGCATATTTAGGTAATGTAACTTATTATGCCTCTCCGTGTGTTTTGACATTTCTATGTTCTTGTCAAAGCAGGCTATATTCCTTAAAACAATTGGAGATTAGTAGTCAATTCTTTCATATGCTTGTCTCATTCATACTGGATATCATGGTTTCCCTGCCTTATCTAAAGCGATCAAGCAGTGTAGATCTTTTCTTAAAAGAACTGTTAGGTTTTTAAATCTCTCTCTCTCTCTCTTTCTCGGAGAAGTATGAAAGAAAAGTTCATGTGTCAAATCTTCTAAAGGATTTAGATAGGCTGATATTGCATGTGTACACTCACATGACAAACACACAAGAATATTGAAGGTATACCCTTAGGGGTGGCCCAGTGGTTTGGGCTTGGGACTTCCATGTTGGAGGTCTCAAGTTCAAAACCCCTTGTCAGCGAAAGCAAGGGGTTTGCCTTATGGGTCGAGCTCGTCGCACCGGGCTTGCCTAGTGTGGGTTACATCTCCTATGTGGTTTGCGAGCTATTACATAGGAGCGGGGGTTTTACCCTGTGTGCACCCAAAGGGTAGGGGCTGCGGGTTTTCCTTGTCATAAAAAATAAAAATAAAAATAAAAATATTGAAGGTATAAATTCACATATGTAAGAATATTCTATCTTTGTCTACTAAGAAATTACACTTCTGTATGTATGGGTACACTGTAGTGTCATGTGTCAATCATTGCATTTGCGTACTTGATAGCTTAAGCAGTTGTCAGATAAACTTTATAATCATGCGATTAAAACATAAAGAACTAGTAAAATTACCAACGTCCCTGTTTGATAACTATAGTAAAGTTTTAATGACAAAAACAAAATGTTCATTTCAATTTAGGACTGAATAGAGCATAGTGGTTGCGAATCCATATAGCCGGACCCAACTTTTGGTCGAGGTTAAGCTAGTTGTTTGATTGATTGTTTGATCACTACTACTTGGGTGCCTTTTCAATAGGAAACTTGATTAACATGTTGCTACATTTTAACAAACCAGAAGACATCTGAGCTTATCAATGGTTTAGAGCCCTTAGAATAATATTCATGTTAGCCTTTACAAAAGTTTTTTTAAAAGGTATTCCTTATGTTAGCTTATTATTTTCTTTCTTGGGCTTGATGTGGCAGTTAGGATGTGTACCTTGAGTTAGATAAGCAATCCAGGATGAAAAGAAATTGAAAGATAAGAGTTATATCCTTTTCCATTGGCTGGAGATCCATTACATAATTAAGTTTCAAGAAGAGTATCAGTGGATATATCTCTAGGATACAATTGTTTAATAAGTTTCCAGGTTTAGCTTTCAACACAATATTAGGGATGAAACTTGTCTTGGGAGATGAAATTACATTTTTTTTAAAACTAAGAGGATTGGAGATTAAGTGTGTATTTGTTAGAGTAATATGAGAAATGAAGCTTTTCATTTCCAATTGGACAACCCTTTTCCGACATTTAGTCGAAGAAGATGGTGTTTATCGGTGCCTATAAGACACTGTCCAAATGCCTGTGATTGTGTTTGCATTTGTCAAAGAATTATGACAGATGAAGTTTTCATTTCCAATTGGACAATCTTTTCCGACATTTAATTGAAGAAGATAGTATTTGTGGGTGAATATAAGACACTGACAGAATGCTTGTGATAGGCATGGACGTATCTAGTGGCTCTGGTGATGTTTAAGTGTGCTGTTGCAGTTGAGATGGACCACTTTGCTGTAATGGCACAAGATTTTTGAATGCGATTCTTCCCTGTGCAAGGAATGAGTAGTGTGTGAGTAGCTTGCATGACTTGAGGAAAATAGATGGGAACTTGCCAAGTACCAAAGTTGATGCTATAAAGGTTGTCCCAGTTGCAATCTTCATGTCGAATAAGGCTCGTAGCTTGGCATGTGTAGCCACTCTTGGAAATCACATTCAATTATAATATATTCAAAATTTGATTTTAGGTTGTTTGGAAAAGGAAACAACCTGGCACATTTCCCCTGAAAAACTATCTATTCACTTCTTAGCAATTTAATTTTTTGGCAGTATTGATATCTTAGCAATACTTTCTGAATTGCATGTGTTTTGCAAAATAGAAATACACTGCTCCTAGTTGTGGTTTAGCATGTGTGTGGTGTTGTGGGCTACTTGAGAGCATTTTACTGTGTTTTGCAGGGAGATGATCCAGCATCGACCCTACACGCAGAAAGTTGATGTTTATAGTTTTGGCATTGTTCTGTGGGAGCTTCTAACGGGGATGCTTCCCTTCCAGAACATGACTGCTGTGCAGGCAGCTTTTGCAGTTGTCAACAAAGGCGTCCGTCCAACCATCCCCAATGATTGTTTACCTGTACTAGGTGAAATCATGACTCGCTGCTGGGATGGTAACCCTGACAATAGACCACCCTTCTCTCAGGTGGTCAGAATGCTCGAGGCTGCAGAAATAGAAATCTTGACAACAGTCAGAAAGGCCCGTTTCAGGTGCTGCATCAGTCAACCCATGACTACAGATTGATATGGAAAGAGAAACTGTAGGCAGTAAAGGGCAAAAGAGTAAAGGATTTGGGAAGGCTAAACAGAAGTGATTCCAAAGTCTGGCATGTGTATGTATCTATGAGGCATAATTTCTTTATTCAGATAGAAAAAAGGGGAGAAAGTTGTGGCAAGAAACTGTTTGATTTTGTGTTGTATCTTCTTTTGTTTTCCTTTTCTTCTTGAATTTAAGATTCTGATTAGTGATAATATTTATACATATCTCTGTATTTTATTTTACTTTGATCAAATTTTATCAGGTGCTGAAGACGTTACATGCAGATCCACCCTGACCCCATAGATTACCTTTCGTATCTCTGATGCTTTATTTTATTATTATGCAGAAAATGTGGTAGGTCTTATCTTTCTTTTTTCTTCTAATTGTAATATATAGAAATGAGATAAGTTGACCTTCAGCAAGACGTGTGTGTGGTGTTGTGGTATACTATTACCAAACATCATGCTTTCAACTGTTTTTTGTTGAATCTTGAGTGATTATAAATGATTTAGCTGCAAATGAGAGGAAGTTTCATAAAATTCAATCTTACACAGGTAATTGAAAGTGATACAAACATATTTATCATTTCTTTTTCCTCTCTATTTAAACTTCTATACAAGTAAAATGAAATAAGTCCAAACGTTTAGACATCATGACTATCAATTAGTTCCCTACCCTTTGTCTCTACTGATAAGAGCAGAACACTGACTGCAGATAAAACTAGAACTGCTTCGAAACATACGATTGCAGCCGTCTGATGACACCCTCTTACCAGTTGCACCACCACTATAGGAGAAATCATGGGCCCTATTCTTCCCACAGAATTTGCAACTCCAATACCAGTTGACCTTACAGACGTTGGATATATCTGTATACAAGACATTAAAATGAGATAGTTGTCAACATATACTAACAACTAACAAGAAGAAGAGAGATTTCCACTTTTCCTTCAAATTCAATACATGCATCTGGCTTGAGAGTTAGGTGGTTCCAAATACACACCACTCTACATGTTCGAGGTCTAAGAAAGACTGGAAAGCTTTAAACTTCTTCAAATAAATGAAACATAATCTTGAAGTCAACTTTCTTATATATGCATCATGTTTGACTGGATGGAAACAGGAATGAGTGAGTATTCATGTCTAGAAATTTGCATTATTATAAGGAATGATAGTTACCTCTCGACAATAGACATCCACAATGACGAAGCTTCCAGAAATAAAAGTACGAGCACCAAATAACAAGGCAGTAGTCAAAGCAGGCAGTTGAGGTGCAAGAAGCGGTAAAAGGCTCAGGAAGCTTAAACCACACATAAGTGCCACACTGAATTTCCGACCAACTTTATCAACCATTATAGCTGCTAAAAGAGTTCCAGGGATCTCTGAGAGATCAAAATAGAATAACTTAGATTTTAGAACCTGTAAACTTTTGATTAGTTGAGATGAATATGACACAAGTAAAGAGAAAATTGTTTTACCTGCCAGACTATTGATGAGCACATTTGTATAAAGGCTCTGATCATCATTCAGGTTCAAAGCAATTGACGAATGTTGACATTGTCCACTGCTAAACAGTGAGGTCAGCAATATAATGCTGTAGTATGAGAAGGAATTTCCAATATAAACCACCCATATGAGGAGGGTATTTCTACGTAACGCGGGGGACAAAAGCATTAGCAGTGATGAGAAGCCTGATTTAAGAATCGAGACTTTGATTTTCCCAGGGGAAAGCAATTCCTCATGCACCTCAGTCACTTCAGAAGATACGAGCTTTCCAGGGGGAAGTTGTGTCTTATTGACAACAGCTATTTTCTTCAGAATATCATAGGCATCTCTTGTCCTACCTATGGCACACAGATATCTAGGAGATTCTACTGTCAATACAAATAACAAAAGTGCTGCAAATGATGGTATGGACGATAAAGCCAGTAACCATCTCCAACCCAATCTTGGCATAATCATCTGCAACATAAACAAAGATAAAGCCATATGTTTTTGATGTTCCGTGATCTTGATAGTGGCACCAACCTTAGTGAGATTCTTAATTTAATCATATTTTTCTTTGCAAACACATTCATGTATGAATATGTATAACTTATAAGCAGCAACTTACAAAGTAGTTATACTATTTTGAAAAAGAATAGTATCTAGAGATTATACTGAGTCACTTACTTCCACAACACATCTGCATATTTTTTGTTAACATAACTTTAAGCATATACAGACATGCTATATGTAAATTAAATATAAATACCAAGATCTTGAACATGAGAATCCTACATAACATTGTCATTAGAAGTGTACCTGATGCGGAAGGCATTCTTGCAGTAGGGATGAACAAGGATTACTTCCGATAAATTAATTTCTTTTTCATTGGGGCGGCAGGGATGAAGTGGAGGCTTGCCTCTAGAGTCTTGTGTGATAAGAAGGTACCACCTAAACTTAAAGTAAGTTCTATAGAGTGGTAGTTAGAGTTGTATGGGGTGGAGTGATGGCCAGTCAAGGACTCACATGTTCAAAAAATGCATGTTGTGGAGATGAGGATATTGAGATGGATGTGTGGGCATACTAGGCTTGTTAGTGCCTGTCGTAGTATTAGTCTTACCCTTGTAGTTATGGCCATATGTTGTTTATTGTGTTTCAATTATCACACTATTTTGTTGCTATTGTTCTTTCTTGTGGACTTTACACTACTTTTCTTATTAAGTGCTATGCTTTCTTCATTCTTTCGGAAACAGCCCTAGTGGAAGGAATATGTTGTAATTATTTCCCTTTCTAACGTCTGATAAAACGTCACAGTGGCTTGAGTGATGGAAAATTCCTATAGAGGTGGTAACAGAGGACCAATTTATTTTGGAGGCGCGATTAAATGGAAGATCAACAACATCAAGAAAAGCATATTGAAAAACATTCATATTAGTAAAGCAAAAGAAATGTACCAGTGCTAATAGAGCCTCAAGTATTGTTCCAATTGTCCAAAAACCTGCATAAATCATCATCCACATTCCCCTATTTTGAGAAGGCACAAATTCAAGAAACCAAGATCCATATACAAGTCCACCCCCTGCTCCAAATCCAACCATCATACGCACAGCAAGCAAGCAATTATAATTTGGAGAAAAGATACTGAGTGTTGCACATACAGCCGTCACTATCGCTATACTTAAAAGCCCCTTCCTGTTCGTTAATTAACAACACATAATGAAAAATTAAATTCTTCCCAAACATCAAAATACAATAAAATTGTACATTTCTTGCCTTCTTCCATAACAATCTGTGATAAACCCCCAAAATAAAGCTCCGATAAGCATGCCAACGAAAACGACAGTACTCATAAGACTTTCTTGAGTAGGAGAAAGTGCCCATTGGGACCTCAAAGCAGGTCCTATAAAAGAGAGAATCATAGTCTCTACTGCTTCTGAAATAGAACCAAGACCTGCATAACACAATACCATATACTGAAATTTACCAATTCCAACTGATGTGAGTGCTTCTTCCATTGTATACACAGCACCATCTTCTTCCACTTGCTCTATTGCCATCTTCAACTGAAGTCAAACAAGCCTAAGTGGAAGGAAAAACCTTAATCATCAAGATGTTTTTTTTTATATTATATAGAAATAGATATAGACAAGTACCTAACGTGGCTTAGAAAATTAGTTTTTTTTTTTTGTTTGAACTTTGATATAATTAAAAGAAATTCTATCTATATATATGTAATTATATTTTATGAGTTATAGAAAAGCTTCATCTTTTTACATTTTCTACTGTCTCATTAACTCCTTTCTATACCTAATTTTTGTGGCTTAAATCACTCTATAAATAAAAATCATTTGTGGAGTTGTTGTATGCTCATTTTGTTTGTTCCTTCTTTTTTTATTAATATATTTAATCATCAAAAAGAGGACATAGAAAAGGTTATAGTGATAGTATTAGTAGTATTAAACAGTTAATTATGAACTCATCAAGCATCTCGAGTTTTAATATGTAATTTTGTTTTGAATATATAATAATTTTGTCACACAAGTTAGTAAAAACGGATAATATAATAAAACTTTAGATTGAATTATCATTAAGAAATAGATACGCAAATAATATACATATTTATTATTTGCCTGGCCAATCACTTCTCATTTCCCTCTTTTTTGGAATTACAGAAAAGATTCGTTTTTTTTTATTTTATAATGATATTATGATGTATGGTAAATTTTTGGAAACCCATCTTGAGGCACATCTTTCTACAACAAAAACACTATAGAATACTTTGGACACATTATCATAGAACCTGGATTCATGAGTATGAACTCCAAAGTGGTATATTTCCGAATTAGTCGCTCCAAAACAGATACCAGACACGGATGTGAAACAAAAAAAAAATGGAACTTGGAATTGAGAAAGATCAAGCAAAAGTTGTAGCAAGATCCTCTAGGCCTCAACCTAATGTTGTTGGAACATTAGCTTCTGAGACACTAAAAGGGGCAATGTAGAAAGCACCAGAATATAGGCCTTACCAGAGGCAGTGCTAAAGGAATATTGGTGCATGTAATGATATGAGTTATGACCCTTAAGGAGACCACAACATATTCCGATAGGAACTTAATTAACACTCCTCCACACGCCTAGGACTGAACAATTGGAGCATGAATTACATAACACCGGGGGGCCAACACACATGAACAGGACCAATGGGTATATGGCTCTAGAGCAATACGAACATATGACCATTGTGTCTAATTCAACCCAAACACTAGCTCATAAAGGAAGAATTGACCAAGATCAACTATTCATGCATGTAAAACTCCATTACACTCATTCAGTCCAATCTTACATAAGTAATTAAGAATGATACCAACCTATTTTGATAACTTCAATTCATGTAAAATGAAATAAGTCTAAACATTTAGACGACAAGAGTATCATATAGTTCCCTACCCTTTGTCTCTACTGAAATGAGCAGAACACTGGCTGCTGATAAAACTACAACTGCTTCGAAACATATGATTGCAGCCATTTGATGGCACCCTCTTACCAATTGCACCGCAATGATAGGAGAAAGCATGGCCCCTATTTTTCCCACAGAAGTTGAAACTCCAATACCAGTTGACCTTACAGATGTTGGATAAATCTGCATAAAAGACATTAAAATGACAAACTCAAGTCTCTAGGCTAGAGCATTTGCTTCTAATGAGCCGATGGCCCCTGAAAATCCACCATAACTTTAGCAGTTAACAATTAAAGATGCATCTCGGAAGGTTAGTCTGCATCAAAATCACCTCATTATATAATAAGTCTCAATCAGACTGCCGAAATACCAGAATCAACATGAGTAGTAGTAGACAACATGTGTTGTCGCATACCCCTCAACCAACAGAAATATAGGGCGAAGAGGCCAAGACAATACTTCATGAAAAGATGTCACAAAACTCAAAAGAGACCTTTACCTCAGAATTTTCTTTTTTTCTTCTCACTGATCAAGAACCAGAAAACACAAATGATTCACATGAACTAGACTATTATTTGTTTAAGAATACACGTACTTCAACATCGGTAACAATGCTGAAATTTAACCATTTTAGAACTTCATTGTCAATTGTCAAATTAGAAGAAGAGAGCTGCAGTCCTAATTCGCTAGCATTTCCGCTCTCTTTTTCAAATTCAGTACATGAGCCTGGCTTCAGAATTTTTTATATCTCAAATTTAGAAGCCTATAAACAACTAAAAAGCTTTTAGCTTCTTCAAACAAATGAAGCATTATCTTGATATCATGAAGTCAACTTTTTTTTTATATATGCAATGAAACAGGAAAAAGAGTTTTCACGCCTAGAAATTGCATGATGATATGGGTTGATGCTTACCTCTCGACAATAGACTCCCATAATGAGGAAGTTTCCGGAGCTGAAAGCACGAGCACCAAATAGCAAGGCAGTAGTCAAAGCAGACAGTTGAGGTGCAAGAAGTGGTAAAAGGAATAGGAAGTATAGAGCATACATAACTGCCATACTGAATTTTCGGCCAACTTTCTCCACCATTATAGCTGATAAAAGAAACCCAGGGATCTCTGAAAACCAAATAGGGTAATTTATATTTTACAACATGTTATCGGATCAATGCTAAGTAAAAGACAATCATTTAATAATTAGTTGGGATGAATATGACTAAAGCAAAGAAAAATTGTTTTACCTGCAAGACTATTGATGAGCACATTTGTATAAAGGCTCTGATCATCGTTCGTGTGCAAAGCAGTTGACGAGTGTTGGCATTGTTCACTGCTAAACAGAGAGGTCAGCAATATAATGCCATAATATAAGGAATTAGTTCCAATAAAAGCCACCCATATGAGGAGGGTATTTCTAAGTAATGCAGGGGACAAAAGCACCAGTAAGGATGAGAAGCCTGATTTAACACTTGAAATTTTGTTTTTTCCAGGAGTAAGCAATTCCTCAGTCAGTTGGGAGGAGACAAGCTTTCCAGGAGGAAGTTGTGTCTTATTCACCACAGCTATTTTCTTCAAAATATCACAGGCATCGCTTGTTCGACCCATGGCACACAGATATCTAGGAGATTCAACTGTAAATACAAATAACAAAAGTGCTACAAATGATGGTATGGATGATAAAGCCAGTAACCACCTCCAACCCAATCTTGGCATAATCATCTGCAACATAACAACCAATTAGAATACATGAGATTACGGCAGAATTTTGGTGACAACTTACAACAATTACTGTTTTGTCTGCATTGTACAGTCCTCAAGGTTAGAACAAAGAAAATTGCTTGCAGCACGAAGAATCAGAAGTAAATTGTGCAGTAATACGTGCTTGCAGGAGAAGAACTGCTAAAGAGTTCCGTTCCTCCAACTGTTTCTGTTTTTAGGATTTTCACATAAATGCAGATGGTGTTAGAGGGGGTAAAAGTCTCTCATTGAATGGGGAATGGACTGGTGGTCTCCTTACATGGACTTGGGCAATCCTCCACTCATGAGTTAACTTTTGGGATTGAGTTAGGCCCAGGTGTCATATCTTTACATGGTATCAAAGCCATGTCCATCCTCGTTTAGGCTCCCGGTCCACGCTCCAGTCGGGCCTGGGCGTGAAGGGGGTGTCAGAGTGGATAAAAGTCCCTCATTGGTTGGGAAATGGACTAGTGGTCTCCTTATATGGACTTGGACAATTCTCCCCTCATGAGCTAACTTTTGAGGTTGAGTTAGACTCAGGTATCATATCTTTACAGATGGTACTAATTGAAGGTATGATATAATAGAAATCAATAAGTGAGAAAGCATCAAAGAAAAACTAATCCAAAAAAAAGACATCTAGAAGATAACTACAAATGATATATAATGTACCAGTGCTAATAAAGCCTCAAGTATTGTTCCAATGGTCCAAAAACCTGAACAGATAATCGTCCACATTCCCCTGTTTTGTGAAGGCACAAATTCAAGAAACCAAGATCCATAAACAGGTACACCACCAACTCCAACTCCAACCATCATACGCACAGCAAGCAACGAATTATAATTTGGAGAAAAAGTACTGAGCGCTGCACATACTGCACTCACTATTGCTATACTTAGAAGACCCTTCCTGTTCGTTAACACAGACAATAAAATTAGATTATTCTCAAATATAATAAAAAATTGTACATTTCCAATAATTTCTTGCCTTCTTCCATAACAGTCCGTGATGAATCCCCAAAAAATAGCTCCGATAAACATGCCAGCGAAAACGACAGTAGTCATAAGGCTTTCTTGAGTAGAAGAAAGTGTCCATTGGGACCTTAAAGCAGGTCCTATAAAAGAGAGAATCATAGTCTCAGCTGCTTCTGCAATGAAACCAAGACCTGCATAACACATGGCCATATACTGGAATTTGCCAATTCCAACTGCTGTAAGTGCTTCTTCCAAGGTGTATACAGGGCCATCTTCTTCCTCTTCATGTTCCATCGAAACAGGGAACTTAATAATTCCTCTGTTTCAAAAGTAATCTATAATGATGCATTATTTTATTACTAATCCTTCCTTCCGTCCATTTTATACTAGTTAGTTTGATTGGAAAGGAATAATTTTGAAATTTGTGATCTAAAATCAACTAATGTATAATTATAAATCATTTCATTAAAAATAAAACATGACATTTTAAAATTAGTATAAAAATATATCATTCTTTTTTAAACGGGCAAAAAAGGAAAAATAAGTCAATGTTCTTTAATGGTTCATAATTTGAACAGAAACGTGTTTATAGCCAAAACTACCACTCAACTATCTAAAGGATGTGCATGAGTTTGTTTGGCCAGTTTTTTTTATCTAAATTAATCCGAATCAAATCAAATTAATTGACTTGTTTTGATACGATTTTTTTTAGAAAATAAAGAATATTTTTACATTATGTGGTCTTATAGTAAAGATATGTCAAATGTATCAAATGTTCTATAGCGTTGTGATCTTAAATATGTCAAGTAAAAAAAGTTAGAAATTAATAGTTGCTAAAAAGTGAAACGGTCATTTTTTTTTAAACGGAATAAAAAAAGTAGTCAAATAAATTGAAATAGAGGGAGTATATTGATTTGATCCTTTGATTTTTTGGATTTTTTTTTTGTCACATGAATACGATTGAGTTATGCATAAAGTCTTAATGGATCAATTAGTATCAACTTATCAATTAAAATACCTTTTAATCATCCAATAAGGCTGTTGTGGGGTTCTCAGTTGTTCAAACGTCAGCTTTTTAATGTCACAATATGACTTTTCATTTTATTATCCAGAAACTTTTCTCATCTCAAATGAAAACAATTTATTTTATAATTAAATTGTATTTTTGCAAATATCTCATGCTTGCATACATAATCCAAAGTTAAAAGGATCACTTTTTTAAGTTAAAAATGCACAAATGGACACTCATTTTCGAAGTTGACCAAAATGGTCAAATTGTTGGAATGTCGAACGAAATTCTAAGGATCGATGTCAAATGGCCATTTATCCATTAAATTTTTTTTTTTGAATTCTAAGACGTTCTTGGGATGATCTCATAGTTCTTACGAAATTTCGTTTCATGATATTCTTTAACCACATTTTACTCAAAGGGTTGAAGGGAGATAGTGCATCAAGTTATTCACAAAATGCTAACTTGATCTTCTTTCCCAAAGATTAGATCTCAGATGAGGAAATCCTAGAAGAGCCGTCAACTCCAACTATCGTTCATGTATGGTCCATATTAGATCTGATCAATTGTCCATCCTACCTCTTTTACATTCTTGACAGTCAATTTGTGTCTTAGTAGTCTTTCGGCGGCAAGTTTCAATCTTCATTTCCATTACTTAGAAAAAGTGAGCTACCAATTTACATACAAGATAATATTATAATTGTCTGAACAATTAGACAACTAATATGTTATTACAATAACTAAATTACAAGAGCGGAGCTTTACCAATCAAGTTATATTCTCCCAAATCAAGTGGAGCAAGCATGAACTAGCTAGATGTTTCTTCTTTTCTTTTCCATGGTACAATTAGGCTAGACTGGACGTAAACTAGAGACCTCGATTGTGAAGTAAAGCATTGCATGTCTGATTAGATAATTGGTGAGGCAATAGCTTATCAAGGTGATGATCAATAGTTGATCCAAGAATGACCAAGTACACTGAATATTACCAAACACTTCCAACTATTATTATAATTATAGAACTGAAAAATATACGATGTATAATTATTGATTCAAAAATCATACATAAGTAAACTAAATACTTAAGGTTTTTTTTTTTTTTTTTGAGTAGGTGAATAAGGAATTTTGTTGTTGGGACCTTGAGCCCTAAACAATCTATGAATTGGTTTTGATTTAAATATTAAAAATTGTCTTTGTAGAAAATTGTAAAATAATATAGTTTTGAAACAAAAAGAAATATTCATTTTGTTTTATTATCTTACTTTTCTTTTTAATTCATTTTATAAAGAATAATTTTTTTTCTTTCTTTTGACAACTTCTTAATCTAAATTTTACGCATGATATATTTAAAACTAAAAATTAACTACAAAATTTAAAAACATTAATTTAATTTTTAAAACTCTATATAAATCAAAATTCGACAAATAATTTAAAACACTCGATTACTTGTTTCCAAGGTGGATCAAATATTATTATTACTAGTTATACAAAATGCTCAAACGCTTAAAAAATAAAATGAAATATCAAACAGAGATTAACCAGGCTGGGGAGGATTGGGATTGAGCTTCACTAGGAAATTGGAAATAAGACTTGATATTTTGGGCTTCAGAGTAACCCATTTTCTCTGGGGCCAGCCTAGCTGAATTGTAGGTCCAATACTCAGTGGACTCAGGACTGTGATTTGATTGCAACATTTGAATTGAAGATGACAGTTGTGGTACAAAAATTTGTGGTGTGTTCTATCACGTTTCTACACCATGTTTTCTCTACAAAAATATCTCCCTCTCTCCAAAGTAAAAAGTTACATCATACGACTGTACAAGTGAACTAACAAAACGTGTTACCTAAAATGAGATACAAAGGCTAACATTTTGTTTGTCGTGTATCCAAGATTCTAGTTTAAAAAAGAGGAACTTTCATATATAGTCACTCAAAAATTGCCTAATTACACTTCATAGCTATAGTTTACTAATTACAATTCGTAGCTACGTGTTATAGGAAGGAGAGTGGCGAGCGAGACTGGAGAGGGAGGAGAGAGGCGAGCGAGACAGTGGGAGAGAGGTGAATTGTATATGTATATCGATTAAATAATTGTATATTATACATATGTATTTGTATATTCTATCGAGAGAGATTGGGAAAGGAAGGAAAGAGACGAGCGAGATTGGGAGAGGAAGGAGAGAGGCGAGCGAGATTGGGAGAGGGAGGAAAGAGGTGAGTGATAGAGGACAATAATTTGCATAATTCGCATCTCGTTTGTATAATTCACATGTTTTTGTATAGTTGGGTAATATAAAAGTCTGAAATTATACAAATATAATAAAACTCGAAATAACGAATTAATACAAATATAAACGTATGAACTCTAAACAATTATACAAAATATATTATAGAAATTACATTATATAAATTATATTATACAAAATCCAAAAACTATACGTTTATACAAACTTTTAGAAGTTATACACAAAAAGATTGAATGTATATGATGACAAAACTGAAAAATCAAAGGGAATCATTGTCATATACAAATACAAACAATCGTATACAAATACAAATCAAACAAAGTATTGTTAGTTGTGAATTATACATATACAAACGTGACTAATTATACAAACTCAAAGTCAGCCCACGTAATTAATGTATAATGTTAGTCGCGAGTGGTAATTATAGCAACCTATAGCTATGATGAATAATTAA
>JAJOOH010003514.1:0-39373 GCA_029582605.1 Solanum gracilifrons | reverse complement strand
CCAAGTTTGGGGCAGCCTTGGCCTTTTGCCTTGGCTTGCCCCTTTTTGCTTGGCACTCCTCCCTTAGGCCTTGACTCATAAACCCCCCCCCCCCCAATAGGACACCTAGGTGGTCTACTAACATAGGGGAATTTTATTTCAAACCTTCTTGACATTACGTTTAGGCTCTAGTTCAATCTACGATTTTTGGGTTGTTACATTATTTAAAGGTCCTGCTGAAAATCTGTCAAGGTGTTGATTCTAAAACAATGTCTCTATTTGACAAAGTTATAAAAAGTAAAGAACAAAATATTTGTAGGAAAATGTTACCTCATGGAAGGTCTTTTCAAACTCTGTATTTCTGTTTGTTCTTACTTGCTTGAATCAAATTGTTTGTGACATGAACGCTTGAGACATGTCAATTACAAAACCTTGCAAAAACTAATCAACTTAGAAGTTTTGCTTAACTTCTAGTGCAATAAATCAAAATGTCCAGTATGTGTTGAATCTAAGTATGTTAAGCATACTTATAAATTTGATGAAAGAAATTTTAATCCCTTATAATTGATTTACACTGACATTTGTGATATGAAGTCAACACCATCTCGTGGTGGGAAAAAGTGTTTCATAAATTTTATTGACAATTGCGCTAGATATTGTTATGTCTATTTGCTGAATGGTAAGGATGAAGTGATAGAAATATCTAGGCAATATAAAATTGAAGTTGAAAATCATTGTCATGATTAGAAGTGGTAGATGTGGAGAATATGAATCTTCTTTTGCAGAAATCTATTTGGAAAATGGAATCATCCATCAAATTACTGCACATACTCCATCAATCTAATGAAACTGTTGACAGAAAAAAAAATGAAATTTGAAGGAAATGTTGAATGCCCTACTTATAAGTTCAGGTTTACCACAAAATTTGTGGGGGTATGCTATCATTATAGCAAAGAACAACAAAAAGTTTGTCAGAAAGAGAGACACAAATAGTTTTGTTTGTTAGTAAAGGGAACAACAAATAAAAAACTTTTGTTTGTTAAGAAAGGGAGCAACAAAAAGTTTTGTTTGTTCCGGCATTGTTGTATCTTGATAGATAGTTGTTTGTCGCCCCTTAAAGTATATACAAGAAATAACTCTTGAAAGATAGTGATCTAACAATTTCCAATACAGTCTATTCCATATGAGAAATGGAAATGAGGGGACTATTCCCAAACGGGTCAAAATAGGACCTAAGACTGTGGATTGTATGTTCATTGGATATGCTACAAATAGTAAAGCATGTCAATTATGGTTCATAAGTCCGAACCGTCGGATAGTCAAGTGAAGTGTCTAAAGAACCTTTGAAATAACCAAATGAGAAGGTACTTCATAAAGAGATTCAGAGGCGTAGCAAATGTCAATGGACAAATTACTTCCTTCGAGTTTGATTTTGTAACATTTCTTCTTTCTCAATACTTTAGCATAATCCAATTGTGAGTCACTTTCTCCTTCATTCTTTTGAAGTACAAAGCTCACATTTGTTGGATTCTTGACAATATTCAAATCCAAATACTTGAACTTGTGAAGTACCTTCTCAATCACATCAACAACTTCAATGTCTTTCATATGAAGTTACTTTTTAGCATGTGCTTGTCACGACCCAGGGGTACCCCCTAGACGTAAATTGGCGTACTTCACCCCAAAGGGGTCTCATACAATCCCTTAGCATAATCATAACATAATATACTTAGAAAAGTACGAAAAAATTTAAAACTTCTTTAAGACCATACAATCGAAAACATTTTCATAAGAAAGCGGAAATCTTTACTAAAAGTTTGCCTCAAACCATCTATTAAACTCTTGAATAAAAGACTTGGGATGCAGCCCATACAAAAGTCTAAAACAAAATAAAATGACATAAAGGAAACATAATGGGTTTGTCCCGAAGCTATGAGGACTCACCAAATCTTCAAGTCTTCTAGCACCTTGGAAACCTAGCCTTCAAAGCGACTCAATCTCCGAAACCCTACATTTGATTAGAATGTAGGCAGTATGCGTTAGTACAAAATGTACCAAGTATGATAGCTAACACAACACCATACAAGCATCTCAAAACGGTTAGTCAACATAAGACATAAACATAAGAGATAATAACATAAGCATAGCCTAATTTCCAACATTAACATCATATCATCACAAGTCAACATAAGACCTAGTTAATGAGCATAGGAGATAAATCATAATCATAATAAGCCAAGTATTCAACATAACATCATATACGCGTAATTGACACTAGCCATCTCTATCATAATAGAACCATTCTCAAGTAACCCCAAAGGCACACCAATGCAAAGCAACAATAACATCCCATAATACTACCCAAGCCAAGTATCCCTTTTTGGTCATGTTAATCATAGTCTATATACATGGTCAACTCTTAAGATTCTCTACCATAAGGGCATCATACTTCTAAGTAACCTCGAAGCACACTTGTGCAATGTATGCAAGTCATCTCATACTACCCTTCATACTAAGCATAACCTTGAAGTCATCCTAGTCATACTCACCCTCCTTTGGCCTCATTATTAGCTTAACTATCATAAATAAAGGAATCTCTCACCTTTAGTCAACTATAACTAGGAAGGGCAACTATAGCACAATCCTGTCTCAAGACTTCTCTTTAATAACCCTAAGTCATACTTGTGCAATGCATGCATAGCATCCCATAATACTATTCATGCTAAGTACCACCTTTAGGTCCTCATGTTTGGAACCTAGTTCCTCTCTCTTACTTAAGAACACTATGAGGTACTCTCTTAAGCACATCTTAGTTCAGTAATAGCTTAAACCCTATGAGATTCTACTTTTAGCATGTCTAGGTTCATTCTTAACATGGATCCTATGAGATACTTACTTAAGCATATCTAATACATTCAAACTTTGAACACTATAAGATACTCTATTAAGTATGTCTAAGTTCCTTCTTCACATGGACCCTATGAGATACTACCTTAAGCATGTCTAACTCCACTTATACTCTTGAACACTATGAGGTACTTCATTAAGTAAGTCTTAGTTCAATTATGATTTAGAACACTATGAGATGCTCCTTCAAACATGTCTTAGTTCATTGGATATGGAGATTGCTACTAGAAAACCAGAACTCAACTAAGTGAAGGCTTCCATCTTATGAGATCTAACTTTGGGAAAATCCACACTCTACTACGTAAGAGTCCCCTCTTTAACTTGGTTAGTCCTCACATCAACTAGGTGTGGTTCTCCCTTCAACTTGGAGCCTGGACCCTTTCTTGTGTGACACTCCATCTCATGGTCAATATCCACTTGGAGCCAAACATACACCCAATATTTACTTGTTAAGCCTTGCTTAACATTCATGTATCATGGAAGGATGTCCTTGACAACCAATCCATGTTCAAGTGATTCTATCACTTCATACTTTTAGGCATTCATAAGGTAGATTAGGTGAGTATAGGCCTTTCACCAAAATTCCACCTATCAGACTTCTATTCATCATATTGATCTACTCTTAAAGCCCTAGTCATTCAATATGCATGACTACAAGCCTTACTCTCAAAGCTTTACTTCATTCTATCACCATTCATGTCTAGATTGCAAGACACTCGAATCATAAGATTTATCTTTAAGCAATTCTAGTCAAATTTTTCCTTATCAATAGACTCTAGTCATAATTCATCATGTAAGATCAATCTCAAGCATTTCTACTCAAGAACCATCCTATTCACATTACTCTAAATCAATTCATGCATATATAGGTTCTAGCCCTAGACAATTGCAAGTCAAGGCATTAATTCTAGAAGATCACTTTACCTTGACCTTCAATTTCACCATCCATGGCAATAATCCACATAAATCATCTTCATCAATTAGACTAGGGTAATCATGGAATTCATATAAATTCATCATATTTTCATGAATTAACACTAAATTAATCATACATAAGTATTATCCATCCAATTGGAGTCATACCCAACTATACCCACACATTGGAAGTAACCTTAGCTTAGATTGGGGTTCTTCTTCACAAATTAGGGGAAACCTAGGGGACTGTATGGGTGGAAGAACCCATAGATAAATAATCTAAACAAACTTTATTCAAAGCCCTAGTACAAGCTCTCAACAATGGACTTTGTTCTTGACCCAACTTTCAAGCTCTATCTTCTTCTTCAATGGGGGTGGAGGGGGGGTTTATAGAGAGAGAAATATTCTTTGGAGCGGATGAAGTTGGGTTTTCTTTGGATTCTTGGGAGAATGACTTAATTGTGGTAAACTTAGGTCTAATAAGCTTATATACTTGCTAAGAAGGGAATAAAATAATGTAGGGTCAACTTTGGATAAGAACTAAGGACCCTAAACGTTTTAACTTAAACTTTACTAGCCTTCATGACTTTGCTCGCCCTTTTACCCCTCATGGCTCGCCAAAGGAACTAGGTGACTCTCCAAGTGGACTCTTGGTTCGCCCAAATTTCCAGTAAGCTCCCTAAAAGGGCAGCTCACTAGGCGATGGAGGGGGCAGCTTGGCGATTCGCCCATCCAACCGGCGAGCCCCGACTTGGGTCGCCGAAAATTCCAGAACCTTGGCCAAGGGGACGGCCCACTAGGCGACCCCAAGAACACTTTGTTGCCTTGCCAAGTCACTTGGACGATCATGCTGCCCCATCGCCAACCAGGCCCAAAGAAGGACAAGTTCTCCTTCACTCTTCCTAGCTAACTTAGGCCCTTGCCCACTCCCTAGGCTTGACAACCCCACGTGCTAAGACTTAGGTTAGTTTATATGATTACGGGGTGTAAGACGTGCCTTGACGCTCAACCACTAAACCCCTCATTCCAAGCACGTAAAGTCTCATCTACGATTCTAATTCTCAACATCACACTCTAGAACCCTATCTTTTGGCTCTAGTTTAGTCTACTATTTTCTGGGGAGTTACAATATCTCCCCTTTGGGAACATTCGTCCTGGAATGACGATTCTAAACAATTCTTAAAGGAAACGACTCTAGACTAGCAGCCCATCATGCATGCCACATATCTAATGCACATGAACAAGGAGGAAAATTTCAACTCCCATTAAGCATACTCAATGCACCAAAGGAAGTAGGAACTTCATCAAACAACCCACTTATGCATGACTTTGTCATAACTTGTCATATTCAAGGAGGAACTACCATCTCCTAGTTATAACATGCTCAACATACTCTCATGGAGCCCATACACAATTTACTCTAAAAAAGCATTCATTTCAAGGAGGAATCTTTCAACTCCAAAACTAAAGCATGCTCAAATACTCATCTCATGAAGTCTATATGAAACTCTACTCAAATGCACTACAACATGAGGAAAAATAATGCATATAAATTATTTCTAACAAGACTTAAGCATTTTCATGAACATGCACATAAGGAAATCATGGCAACACATAAACACACAATAACCTTACTAAATAGGCACACTATCTCCCCCTTGGGAGTAAGCCTACACAACTCTTCTAAACATCAATCATGCTAAAAGCAACTTCAAAGTCCAACATAACAAGTAACAAAGACAAGAAATCCAGAAATTTACCAAAGTATAAAACACATACCAGAAGGGATATGAGGAGATCACTCTTGATCTTCTCTAGATTGGAGATCATAAAACCTATTCTTCTTTTGAGCACTATCATCCGAACCGCTAGAGGCAACTTTCTTATCCTCCCTTCCCTTATCTTTAAGAACCAGGCAATCTCTCACCTTGTGTCCTTCCTTACCACACCCATAGCAACCATACTTGGGAAATGGAGACCCACTACCCTTCTCTTGGTCAAACCTAGGGGCATTGGAAGAATCTTGTCCGGAATACCTTTGCTTAGTCCTAGGCCTACCTTGTCCATCAGACTTAGCATTAGGAAAGTTCCCATCATTGGTTTTAGCTCTCTTCACCTCCCTATTCATTTTCTTAAGCTTTTGCTTCTCAATTTGTTGAGCATGCACCATGAGATGAGAAATATTCATACTAGGGATAAGCATTGCTGAACGACATTCATTGACCACTAATTCGGACACTCCCATCACAAACTTATTCATTTTAGCCCTAGAATCCCCCACTATGGTTAGAGCATATTTAGATAGTTGGGTGACCTTAAGGGAATACTCTTTGACACTCATACCTCCTTGCTTAAGATTTATGAATTCTTGCATTTTTAGTTCCCTCAACTCTAGGGGAAAGAACCTATCAAGGAATTCCTTTTTGAACTCTTCCCACTCTATTGGGCCCTCTCTTATCAATCTACTATCTTTTCATTGCTCATGCCAAATTTGTGCTACATCCCTCAATTGGTAAGCGACTAGATCTGCTTTCTCTACCGTAGTTAATCTCATGATGGCAAGCACCTTATACACCTTATCTACAAAACCTTGAGGATCTTCCTCCATTTTGGAGCCATAGAACTCCAGAGGGTTCAACCTAAAAAAATCTCTCACCCTAGAAGAAGCCATCCCCCTTATTGGGTTTGCCGGAGCCACCACCTCTCAATTGGCGTGCTCCGTCAAGGCTTGAGTTAATAATTGCATAGAAGCCCTAAACTCCGCAAGAGTGGCATTCCCAATTGGAGGGTAATTTGGAACTTGAGGAGGAGCTTGATGTAGAACTTGGAGAGGAACCTCTTGATCCACATTTTCTTCCACTTCTCTCCTAGAATTAGCCCTTGTATTAGCCATACCCTGGAAAACTAAAGGCACAGATTAGAAGAAGGGCCTACTAAAGCCAAACTCTATGGCATGCCTAAGAGAATGAAGAAGTGAGACTTTTCCTAAGCATCCAATAGCCTCCTATTTATAAAATGTGGCACGCTTCACATTTATGAACAAGACTCTACTAGATGTAGTTTAAGACAATCCTAGAACCCTTTTGCTCTGATTACCAAGTTTGTCACGACCCAGGGGTACCCCCTAGACATAACATGGTGTACTTGACCCCGAAGGGGTCTCATACAAGCCTTTAGCATAATCATAACATAATATACTTAGAAAAGTACGGGAAAATTTAAAACTTCTTTAAGACCATACAATCCAAAATAGTTTCATGAGCAAGCGGAAGTCTTTACTAAAAGTTTGTCTCAAACCATCTATTAACCTCTTGAATAAATGACTTGGGACACAACCCATATAAAAGTCTAAAACATAACAAAATGACATAAAGGAAACATAATGGGTTTGTCCTCGAAGCTATGAGGACTCACCAAATCTTCAAGTCTTCTTGCACCTTGGAAACCTAGCCTTCAAAGCGACTCAATCTCCGAAACCCTACATTTGATTAGAATGTAGGCAATATGCGTTAGTACAAAATGTACCAAGTATGATGGCCAGCACAACACCATAAAAGCATCTCAAATGGTTAGTCAACATAAGACATAAGCATAAAAGATAATAACATAAGCATAGCCTAATCTCCAACATAAGAATCATATCATCACAAGTCAACAGAAGACCTAGTTAATGAGCATAGGAGATAAATCATAATCATAATAAGCCAAGTATTCAACATAACATCATATAAGCGTAATTGACTCTAGCCATCTCTACCATAATAGAACCATTCTTAAGTAACCTCAAAGGCACACCAATGCAAAGCAAGAATAGCATCCCATAATACTACTCAAGCCGAGTATTCCTTTTTGGTCATGTTAATCATAGTATATATACATGGTCAACTCTTAAGCTTCCCTACAATAAGGGAAACATACTTCTAGGTAACCTCGAAGCACACTAGTGCAATGTATGAAAGACATCCCATACTACCCTTTATACTAAGCATAGCCTTGAAGTCATCCTAGTCATACTCACCCTCCTTTGGCTTCATTATTAGATTAAATCTCATAACTAAATGAATCTCTCACCTTTAGTCAACTGTAAGTAGGAAGGGAAACTATAACACAATCCTATCTCAAGACTTCTCTTTAATAACCCTAAGTCATACTTGTGCAATGCATGCATAGCATCCCATAATACTATTCATGCTAAGTACCACCTTTAGGTCCTAATACTAACATACCACTTCTTGGTTTGGAACCTAGCTCCTCTCTTTTACTTTAGAAAACTATGAGGTACTCTCTTAAGCACATCTTAGTTCAGTAATAGCTTGAACCCAATGATATTCTACTTTTAGCATGTCTAGGTTCATTATTAACATGGATCCTATAAGATACTTACTTAAGCATATGTAATCCATTCATACTTTGAACACTATGAGATACTCTCTTAAGTATGTCTAAGTTCCTTCTTCACATGGACCCTATGAGATACTACCTTAAGCATGTCTAACTCCACTTATACTCTTGAACACTATGAGGTACTTCATCAAGTAAGTCTTAGCTCAATTATGCTTTAGAACACTATGAGATGCTCCTTCAAGAATGTCTTAGTTCATTGGATATGGAGATTGCTACTAGAAAACCTTAACTCAACTACATGAAGGCTTCCATTTCATGAGACCTAACTTTGGGAAAACCTACACTCTACTACGTAAGAGTCCCCCCTTTAACTTGGATAGTCCTCACATCAACTAGGTGTGGTTCTCCCTTCAACTTGGAGCCCGGACCCTTTCTTGTGTGACACTCCATCTCATGGTCAATATCCACTTGGAGCCAATCATACACCCCAAGATTTACTTGTTAAGACTTGCTTAACACTCATGCATCATGGAAGGATGTCCTTGACAACCAATCCATGTTCAAGTGATTCTATCACTTCATACTTTCAATCATTCAGAAGGTATATTAGGTGAGTATATGCCTTTCACCAAAATTCCACCTATTAGACTTATATTCATCACATTGACTCTATTCTCAAAGCCCTAGTCATTCAATATGCATGACTACAAGCCTTACTCTCAAAGCTTTACTTCATTCTATCATCATACATATCTAGGTTGCAAGACACTCGAATCATAAAATTCATCTTTAAGCAATTCTAGTCATATTCTTTCTTATCAAGAGACTCTAGTCATAATTCATAATGTAAGATCAATCTCAAGCATTTCTACTCAAGAACCATCCTGTTCACATTACTCTAAATCAATTCATGCATATAGGTTCTAGCCCTAGACAATTGCTAGTCAAGGCATTAATTCCAGAAGATCACTTTACCTTGACCTTCAATTTCACCATCCATGGCAATAATCCACATAAATCATCTTCATCAATTAGACTAGGATAATCATGAAAATCATATAAATTCATCATAATATCATGAATTAACACTAAATTAATCATACATAAATATTATCCAACCAATTGGAGTCATACCCAACTATACCCACACATTGGAAGTAACCTTAGCTTAGATTGGGGTTCTTCTTCACAAATTAGGGGAAACCTAGGGGACTCTATGGGTGGAAGAACCCATAGATGAATAAGTTAAACATACCTTTAATCAAAGCCCTAGCACAAGCTCTCAACAATGGACTTTGTTCTTGACCTAAGTTTCAAGGTCTATCTTCTTCTTCAAGAGGGGGGGGGGGGGGTTCTAGAGAGAGAAATATTCATTGGAGTGGATGAAGTTGGGTTTTCTTTGGATTCTTGGGAGAATGACTTAATTGTGGTAAACTTAGGTCTAATAAGCTTATATACTTGCTAAGAAGGGAATAAAATAATGTAGGGTCAACTTTGGATAAGAACTAAGGACCCTGAACGTTTTAACTTAAACTTTACTAGCCTTCATGACTTTGTTCGCCCTTTTGCCCCTCATGGCTCTCCAAAGGAACTAGGTGATTCTCCAAGTGGACCCTTGGTTCGCCCAAATTTCCAGTAAGCTCCCTAAAAGGCTAGCTCACTAGGCGATAGAGGGGGCAGCTTGGCGATTCGCCCATCCAACTGATGAGCCCCGACTTGGCTCGCTGAAAATTCCAGAACCTTGGCCAAGGGAACAGCCCACTAGGCGACCCCTAGCACACTTTGGTGCCTTGCCAAGTCACTTGGGCGATCATGCTGCCCCATCGCAAACCAGGCCCAAAGAAGGACAAGTTCTCCTTCACTCTTCCTAGCTAACTTAGGCCCTTGCCCACTCCCTAGGCTTGACAACCCCACGTGGTAAGACTTAGGTTAGTCTATATGATTACGGGGTGTAAGACGTGCCTTGACACTCAACCACTAAACCCCTCATTCCAAGTACGTAAAGTCTCATCTACGACCGTAATTCTCAACATCACACTCTAGAACCCTAACTTTTGGCTCTAGTTTAGTCTACTAATTTATGAAGCATTACAGTGATTAGTAGCATTTATGTCAGAAATGTCTCTTTGATGATCGACATGTCATCAAAATAAAAACAAACAATGACCTTGTGATTTGGAGTGTTTGTAATGCATAAACATTTATCACATTCATTAATATTGAGTTCATTTGTTAACATAGTTTGGTCAAACTTCACATGTCATTATTGAGCGCTTGTTTTTAGTCCACAAAGTGACATAACAAGTTTAAAGACATTCTTTTCTTTACCAGGATCCAAAAAACCCTCGGGTTGTTCCTTGTAAATTTCTTCCTCCAATTCTCCATTTAAAAAAAATGTTTATCACATTCATTTTGATGAATTTAAAGGCCATATACCGTAACTAACGCAATTAACATCTGAATTTATGTAATCCTAGTTAGTGGCACAGGCTTTAAGCAATAAGAAAGCCTTGATTATTTTGACACATAATAGCCACTAACTAGGATTACATAAATTCAGATGTTAATTGCGTTATTTGCGGTATATGGCCTTCAAATTCGTCAAAATGAATGTGAAAATATTTTTTTAAAATGGAGAATTGGAGGAAGAAATTTACATGGAAAAACCCGAGGGTGGTTTTTTGGTTCTTGGTAAAGAAAAGAAAGTCTGTAAACTTGTTATGTCACTTTGTGGACTAAAAACAAGCGCTCAAATAATGACATGTGAAGTTTGACCAAACTATGTTAGCAAATGAATTCAAAATTAATGAATGTGATAAATGTTTACATTAAAGACACTCCAAATCACAAGGTCATTGTTTTTTTTTTTATGTTGATGACATGTCGATCATCAAAAGAGACATTTCTGACATAAATGCTACTAAGCACATGCTAGAAAGTAACTTCATATGAAAGACATTGAAGTTGTTGATGTGATTGAAAGGTACTTCACAAGTTCAAATATTTGAATTTCAATATTGCCAAGACTCCAACAAATGTGAGCTTTGTACTTCAAAAGAATGAAAGAGAAATTGACTCACAATTGGATTATGCTAGAGTATTGAGAAGTGATATATATATATATATATATATATATACATCATGAAGTGTACGCGATCAGATATAGTATGTGCTATTAGTAAACTAAGTCGGTTCATGAGTAATCTCAATCAAACTAATTGGATGACAATGAAAAGAGTTTTGGAGTATTTAAAACATACTTAAAAATTATTGCTTTGCATTATAACTAATATTCAATAGTATTGTAGGAATATAGTGATGCAAATTGAATCACCAGGTCAAATGAAGTAAAAATCCATGAGTGGATATATATTTACTCTTTGTGGATGAGCAATCTCTTGGAAATCTTCAAAACAGAAATGTATCGCTCGCTCTACTATCAAATTTGATTTTATCACTCTAGATAAGGCCGGTGAAGAAGCTGAATGACTCCGAAATTTCTTGAAATATTTTTGGCCCGAACCTTTAGCTCTTGTATGCATACACTGTCAGAGTTAATTTGCAATAGGTAGGGCATGGATCATGATGTATAATGGAAAGTCTCGTCATATATGATGTAGACATAATATCATTAAAGAACTAATCTCTAGTGGAATTATCATAATTGACAATGTAAAGTCAAAGGATAATGTGTCGGATCCACTTACAAAAGGCCTAACTAGAGAGAGTTAATAGATTATCAAAGGGAATGGGACTATGGCCGAGGACAAGTCATTGTGACGGTAACTTTACCTAGAAGACTGGAGATCCCATAATCTAGGTTCAAAGATATCAAACAATGTCATTGATAATGGTTCAACATTGTCCAAATATTTTTTACGGTCCATTCTCATGATAAGACAATGTTCAATAACAAGGATAAAGACATTAGAACTTTTTAATGGTTTCCAAGTTTGATACAGGGTATATCAAATAGTGTATCGACGGGATATCACATTTAAAAATCAGCTATGTAAGTGTGAAGTGTAAGCCGCTTTAAGGAAAATTTGGTAAGGCAGTTCTCTGCGCACTTATAAACCAAGACGTGTTCATGGCTGAATCGAACAAAATAATGGGAACTAAAAATAGTTCAAGGGTTGATTGTGTGACTTATATTGTCTAGGTATACACCAAAGCTCGATGGTTCAAAGATATCAAATCTACCAATTGACCGAGTATATCCGATATATGTTCACTATGGAAAGTTCAAAGGGAAACTCACTTATCCAGATGCAATCAATACTTACTTACGAATAACACAGTTTTTCATGCTTATGTTTTAACAATAGTCATTCCCTATTCATGTAGGGTATTGTTGGGTTTTAAAGGTGTGAACAAGAAATGAAGGGTTGTGACCATTTGAAAGGTTGTGCCTTTTCCAAAGGGTTGTGACCTTTCTGAAAGGTTGTCTTTTCCAAAGAGTTGTGTACTTTACTCTTTGTTGGCTATAAATAGAAAGGTTTTCTCTCATTTTTCTGCATCGAATTCTTCCCTTCTTTTGCATACATTTATTACAAAAACAAAATCTATCGATCGTGTCTATGCGTGTGATTTATTGCTGTCATTTTGAGTTTGCTGAAATTATCAAAGTTTGAGGTACCGCTAATTCTTTAATGGTTAATCCATTTTATCGTGGGAGGAATTAATCTACAACCTTAGGTACTTGAGGATATTAAATTTCATAAGGACACACAATAGGTTTTGTGGACTCGGATAGTTCTTTTAATTTTCTTTTCATCTTTTAATATTTTTGTTTTTCCTAACCTGAATATAGGAGACAACACCTCTTTATTCTTGTAACTTATGTAACCTATTTTGAACATTCATTTATCCAATTTACCATCCATTATCATCCTATTCATTGCAAGGAAGAATTTATCACCTATAAATAGTGGTCTTCCTTTGGGTGAAACATAATAAGAAAAATAATGTAAGAAAAGATGAGAAGTGTGGAAAATATTGTAGTGTGAAGTGATGTAAGTGTAGTGAAAGAGAAAGTTGAGACAAAGAAAATATTCTAAGTCTTCAACTATATTCACTATACAAAAGACAATATTTAATGTTGAAGGAAGGTGTTCCTATGTGGAGCTTCAGACTCTTCAACTAATCCGGAGTTGCTTGAGTTGTACGATGTTGTTCGGCTGTTTTACGATGTCATTAAATATTAATATTATGTGGTCATTGGGCTAAGTGAGAGAATGTAACTTATTATATTATGTGTGGCCCGATTAATGTAAAGCTCACTAATATATGATAAAGAATATATCTCATTTGTAGACTAGTTATTTGAAAGACGTACCAGATTAAGTCTTAATTAACCTCTATAAATTGGTCCCCCATCAGCCCATTAGGGTTATCTTTTTTTATTCTACACTTTTCCATTATTGACGATTGTGGTACGTAAGCTAGGGCAAGGCAGTAGAAAAAACTATTTTTTCATTAACAGTTCCACTTTCTCTAAAATAATTTCTTCCATATCAGGTATGTTTTTCTGTAATGTCATTCTTTGTAAGATAAGTGTGTTCAAGATCCTGATCTGCATTAAATTTTGTTAACACCTTTAGCCGTAAGAGCTGAAAGAAAATGTGCACACTCTCAATTTTTAATATTTATAGATTTGTCAAAATCAGTTTAACAAAAATGTGTATGATAGCTTTCAATTCGGACTATTGGCCACTTAATTTATGATCGGAGGGATTTCAACCATGAACAAATACTTAACCACTTATGGTGTTAAAATCATGAAAGGTAATTAATAATTAAAAATTTAAGTGAGAGGCATTACCCTAAATAATACGGGTAGTATCTCATTTCTAATGAAGTAAATACACATTCATTTAGGAGCCTTTTTTGGATTTTGTTGTCTTATTGGTTTTTCAATCAAATAACTTTTAAGCATTTTTGTAATGTTAGGATAAAATTAACAGAAAACTTGATTTTAATCCAAAAAGGACAAAAATCAGTCAAAAGTTATAAGTTATAATTCCTAGCTTATGATTTTTGGCTTATAAGGCAAAAGTTATAAGTTCATTCAAACAGACTCTTAGTCCTTATCTCTTGCACTAAATATACAAGCATAATAACTAGCAAGAGCATAAACTTGATTTGCTTGTTTATTGTATTAAATTTCTTAAACTTGTGAAATCATAATGCATTTTGTTTCTACAAGTTTGTAACTTTTTTTTAGATATCTCAAATTTAAAAGCAACATCTAGGATTCAACTTGTTAATAAGAAGGTACTGAATCCATAGTTTTAGAAGTACATTGTGTCCAATATTAAGAACTTTAAAGTTAAACTCATTTTATTTAAATCATGAATATGACATGCCTCATGAGATAATACAAGATTAACTGTAACTAAAAACCCTGTTTCATGATTAGTATAAGATAAAGTAGAAAAGATAAGCAAAGAAATTAAACTTAGAGAAATAGGGAAAGAGCAAGATGGTCTAGACCAATCTATGAAGCCTTAGAGAAATAGAAAAATTTAAGGAATCTATGACATAAAAAGTAGCATCGATTTATTAGCGCTATTGCAGACGATGTACTTTGTCAATCCTTCATCTTTTTGGAGGAAGGTAGTTTTGTCTAAATATGTTGTGAGGTTAGGAGCTCAATTATAAACTTCATTTTATAGTCTAATTAGGTTGTTATAAGATTTTTGCAAATATTTATTCTTAAAACCAATTTTTTTCAATGAAACCTTTCTAAAGTGGAAGGTTGAGATGCCATGATGTTTCAAGCTCTTATTTACCTACCATTTTTATACTTCTCTTCTAATGTGCAACTTGTATATCTCCTACAATTATGTTTGATTGAAATTATATTATTTAATTATTAACCTCTATGATTGTAGGTTTTTTACTTGTATAATAAAATGACCATTGTTATTTTATGGAAAAGACTTGAGTGGTGATTCAAAAATAAGTGAGGTAGAAGACTTCTTTTGGTGATTGTTAGGATTGCTTCAAATTCTCTAGCTTGATCCTTCTTTTTATCATACTTTGACTTCAATGTTTCTTCTATCTAATTCAATTATGCACTTTTTTCCTGTCCTCTTTGATGAGTCCGAGATTAGGACTCATTTGGGACTTTGTTTATATAGTTTTAGTGTCCTCAAATGCCTAATTTGTGCCATAAATTGATGTTAAAGCCTTGATTTCCAGCTATGTTGATTAAAGAGCAATGTAAGGACACTAACAGGCAAAAAGGAACAAAACAAACTAAAGAAGTGGAGAAAGGCGAGCCTGATGATCTCCAAGACCACTCGGCGAGTCGCCGAGTGTCTCTTCAATTCGCCTAAAGTTCTAGTGTGCCATCCCTGAGGGAAGAAACCAAGTCAGCGACATGAAAGGGAAGTCGTCACCGATCAATTCCGCGATGACAAGATTGATTGCTCAAAGTTATAGGACTTGAGGATGCTGAGAGCCGATGCATAACGGTGATAGAAGAGAGCAAAGGGAGGTTCACCGAACCATTCGGCAAACCCGACTTACCTCACCTAGTGGCCCTTCGTGGCTAATTTTTGGCGACTATAAATTGGGTTTTGAACTATTAATTCATAAGATTGCTACCATTTAGAATAGTTTTTCTTCGAAGTTTGAGAGTCTCCTTGTAGACTTGAAGGCTTTTTTGAGACTCAATTCAGAGATTTTGCAAGTGGGTTACTAGTTTTCTTCAATTTGGAGCATTTTAAAGGCTTGAATACTCTTACCTAGTTGATGGCTAATCGATTTGGTAACCGTTTTTACCTTTTTATGATGCTTGGCTAAAACCCCAATTCTTGGGGTGTGATCATGTGATTATGGGTTGAATTAGTTTATGGGTATTGCTAATTACTAGTTTAAATGCTATATTGAAGTGGGTTTAACCATTAGCTGAGGTTTAATTTATGAATTGTAGTTGCAAATGCAATTCTAATTTTGTGTTCTTAGCTTGCTCGAGAGAGAAGTTTTGGAACTAAGGTTTTTGATTAATGGTTTGTACGTTTTGGGTTGATATGGGTTCAACTTGAGAGAGTGAATCCTAAACCCAGTCCTACCCATCTAACTTGAGAGAGTCGATGAATTAATGTGTGGGTTGTTCTTAATTGCTATTCTTGTTAATGTTCGAAAGAAATCACCTGATTCGGGGTAGTTATTCGAGAGAAAGCTATCTCCCTTATAGTCTAGCCTACCCACTGATATTTAGTTGTTTACTAGTAGTTACAATTACCCATATAGAAAAATTTGCCCATAATTGATCACATCCTGAGAATTCCTCTTCGTATTGTTATTTCAGTTCTGTAGTTGATAATTGCAAACAAAAACCCACATCTGACATATGTGTCACCCCTTTTGATCATGTCTTTTTTGATAATTTCTAATCCTATAACTAGTTAGATCACATTTGTACTTCTTAATTGAATTTAAACACGTACCGCTCCCTGTTGGTTCGACCCCAATTCATTTGTTGGGTTTTACACTGCCTAATAAACGTTTGCACCTAGAATTTGATGAGGTGTGTTTGACACGTTAATAAAAAATGGCGCCGCTGCCGGGGATGTGGTGTTGTTTAAAATTGTTTTAGTGAAGTTGAATTGTGATCTCTTTGGTTGTAGTTGAATCTACTTACTTTAGTTTTTGGTTTTTGTGTTGCTTGTGTCGAACAGAGGAAGAGATGGGCGTAAACGGGAGCAATGGTAGCCAAGTGGGCCACCAAGATGATATTGGGAACCTCAATGATGTAAATGACCCAAACGTGAATGACCCAATTCCATTGGGTGGTGTGGGTGCAATACGTCTGCCTCTAACTGAAGGGAATGTCGTCTTCCATGTCACAAGCACAATGTTGTAGCTCCTCCAAATGAAATGATTATATGGAGGATTGGCTCACGAAGACCCACATGAGCATATATAGAACTTCGTGGACGTTTGTGGTCCATTCTTATTCAAGAACGTATCACAAGAATCAGTCCGTCTCAGGTTGTTCTTATTCTCTTTGATGGGTGAGGCTAGTAAATGGTTGGCTGAGTTTCGAAGGGATTCCATCACTTCTTGGGATGAGCTTACTATCGCATTCCATGTGAGATTCTTTCCCCCATCAAGGATGATGACCCTTAGGGATAGTATCCAAGGTTTCAAACGTTTGGAAGGTGAACCTATCTATGAGACGTGGCTAAGGGTTAAGAAATTGGTACTTCAATGTCCAACCCACGGGTTGCCGAATCACATATTGCAGCAGTACTTCTATAGGAGCCTTGTCTCGGTGAACAAAGGAGTTGCTGATCAACTGTTCCTAGTGGTATAATGCAACAACCCTATGAAGTAGCGTCTCATCTTCTGGATGGTATGACCAAGATCAATAAGGCATGGTACACTCGTGAAGACCAAGTCTCTCCTCTCACTTTTAGAATGACAAAAGAGCAGATCGAAAAGGATCGAGAGAGAGACCAAAACATGGCCAAAATGATGACCCAACTGGACCTATTGGTGAAAAATGTGATGGGTAGTGGTATGAAATGTGTTAATTCTATTGGTGTTGGTAGAGTGAATCCTAGGATGCTCAATTTAAAGAACTTTACAATGAGGAAAGTGAACTTCCTAGCTAATCAAGGGGGTGGATATCGACAAAACTATCCAAGGTCGGGGGGAACCCGGGTTGGAATAGAGATGAGGGATGGAGAGACTGTGACAGAGAATGGTGTGATCGTAATGCCACTTGAAAGGAAATAAAGGGTTATAAGGACAGGTATGCCCCACCTCATAAGAGTCAAAAGCCGAAGGAATCTGAAAATGTCTGTGCGGAAGACATGCTCTCACGCATTCTCAACAAAGTTGAAGGATCGGACAAGGTGTTGAAAGAGATGAAGGAGGATGTCTCTACACTTAATCAAACGGTCACCTCTCATTCAGTGTCAATCAAGCAGTTGGAGACCCAAATGGATCAAATTTCTTCTCATTTGAATCCAAGGCCAAAAGGGGGCCTACCAAGTGATACCTTGGCAAACCTTAATAGTGATCCGTACATGGGTACTTTTGTCGTGCTACGACATTAACTAAGGTGCTTCTTGGGAGGCAACCCAAGTTTTTAATGCTTTAGTTTTTTAATTTTGAATAACGGGTGTTGATTGTGTAGGTTGAAAAGTGAAAAGTGTTGGAAAATTGGTAGTTTGGCGAGCAAAAGTCCAGTCAACGACCCACCGAACAGGTTGGCGAGCCCCGAATTGGACCGCCGTTGGAACCAACAAGCTTGATAGGGAACTCTGTAAAACTCGGTGAACTAAATGCTTAATTGGCGACTCACCGAACAGGTCGGCGAGCCCGATTTTGTCTGCTGTTTGAACCCCCAAATTTATGGGAGTCCTGTAAAACTCGGCGAGGTAAAGTACCACTCGGCGCATCTCCGAGTTGGTCGATGAGCACGACTTACTCCGCCGATGGTGCCGCGAACTGAAAGGTTTTAAAAGCCAAACGGTTTAAAATTTTAAAATCCTTCATTTTCTCTAATTTTTAACTCTCATATCCTCTCACCCAATAGTTAATATTCTTTAGTTTATAGTTTTTACCCGCATTTTTTTGTGTGAAGTCATGCTCGGAATTGGGGAACTTTGCTGCCTAGCTATTCAAACTTGAAATTCGGCTTTAAGATTGGTTTTTCGAACTCCGTACTTTAATTTTGTGGTTGAAATCGAATGCAATAGGTAAATGTGTTGTTGATTTCTGTTGGGTAATAAGTATAATCGTGTTTAATGTGTTAGATTGCCCGTAATTTGTGTAAATATGTGCCCAAAATGCTTTAAAGTGATCGATTCCCGTGTCTTGTTCGTTGAAATCGGTTCTAAATTGTTGGGTTGCGGTTTATTTGTGTTAGGCCTAGTGGGGTGAAGTCTAAGTAACCCCGAAGTATGCTAAATGACGTAATTTTCCCAATGATGGAGCGTTTGACGTCATTCTTAACGGCAAAAGTCATCAAATGGCCAATTTTGGCCAAATCGGGGGAAGTCTGAGTACCCCAAGGGCATGGGTTGTATGTGTCTACCTTTATTTGAATGGTGTTAGTGTTTGATTTTGAATTCATGGGCTGCGGGCTTGATTTTGAAGCGTGGGGTTGTTAACTGGCACGTTGGGCCGTTTGTCGAGCTACCTCGAGCTGGCCGAAGTCCCCGTCTGATCACCTTTTATTTCAAATTTTGGTTGAGTTTGTTCTGTAACTTTCGGCGAGATGTCTGAGCTCGCCGAAAGGTCTTCATTATCACCCTTTCTGCGCCTCTAACCCTTAAAATGCACTGTAACTTTCGACGGGTTAATCCTAGCTCATCGATTGGTGTCGGCGATTTGCCGAATAGCCATGAACATCACTGACCTGTCTTGATTCTAAAAATATTTCACGCTGGTACTTTCGGTGAGCCCAATCTTGCTCGGCTATGTGACTCGGTGACTCGTCGACTGGTTCAGCGAGTCTTTCTGCAACTCACTTTCTTCTTTTTTCTTAAATTATTTCTAACATGTTTCTATGTATTTTGTAGAATTGGCTAGAACAAACTTGGATGATAGTGGCATGCCTCCCCGGAAGTGGGCACAAAGGATCATGATAAATGAGGAAGCAACTGCTTCTAGTGCAAAGGGCAATAAGCTACCTTCGAAGGGAGGCAATGGAAAGGAAAAAATGCCCATAGCTAAGACACCGGAGCACAACTCCGACAGCAAGGGAGAGTAATTTGATTCTCAAGCTTCATTCTCTGAGCCTGAGGATAATTAGTTATTATAGGCCCGGCAAGCAGAGCTTCGTTCCAAAGCTTGTCATGATCCGTCTAGGACTCCGAAGCTGACCCCTCCTACTTCAGATTCAGTGCCAACTCTAGCACAGACGGTGGTTCCAACACCACCAGTTCAGGATCCTCCTCCCTAGCTACTCAATCGGTTAAAGGCCGAGGGATTGAGGACCATCTTGGAAGAGAAGAAATTGTCTACGGATGGCATAATGGACAAATATCCAATTGTGTGGGACACTCTCCGGTTCCATCATTTCGAGATCTTCACAAGGCCTCGTGGCCCATACATTCCCACCTGGGTTCGGGAATTCTACTTAGCCTACGGTGATCTAGTTACTCAGGGGAAGAAGAAGGCTAGTGCATTTAGGCCAATAGATTTTGTGATGGTCCGAAGGAGAAAGGTCAGATGCAGCAACGCTAATATCAACACTGTATTTGAGAGGGATACGAACTTCGCACACAAGTACTAGAGCATGACTACTGCACACACTCTGGATGACCTGAAGGGTTGGCTAGCTCCCCTTATTTCTGACACTACCCTGAGGTGGATTGAGGCCAGAGCGCCTATCGAGAAGAAGGACCTGAATATAGAAGCTCTGTACTGTTTTGGATTCATCAGCAGCACAGTCATGCCGTCACAAAACGATTCCATTCTCCACCACCCAAAGGGGCCGTCTTTGGTCTATCATAGCCAGGAAATGGCTAAATTTGGGATTGAATATCGAGCAGAAGATGGTCATGAGGGTCAACTAGCGCCAGACATCCCTTCCATTTCCAGTACTAATCACAGAGTTGTGTCATCAGACTGGAGTTCCTCGTGATGAGAAAAGGGATGTCGAGGTTACACCTACATCTTCTACTGACATTTGGTGCATATGGCCGAGTACACATGGGACGAGGCTGATAGGAGGAGAGCAACTCTAGTGGATAAATCCTCGGAGGTCGATATAATTACATTACCAGCAAAGGCAGTCTTACCTACTTCGGCATCGAGGCCTTCAGGTACCTCTAGTTCCACTCCTTCTCAGTCCCCGAGTTCTTCTGTTGTTCCCCCGCCCCCTAGTGTTGCTGCTGGTTCTACTGTCTCCAGGCTTCCGATCACAGGCCATGCTTCTCAAGATGGGGCACCTAGCCCATTCTACCGATGTGCGGGCTTCCCGGCTAGAGGCCGAGGTGCCTTGGATTATTGAGAGAGCTATTATTGTTGCACTGATACCTCTCAAGGCTTTTATTGATGCTCTCACAGCGAGAGTAAAGGTTTGTGAGCGAGGGCAGGGTGTTCCTGATGTGGTGACGACTTTAAAAGACGATGCTTCTAAGTTGAGGAAGGACCATCTGAAGTCCACAAACTTCACTTCGCTATTCGGGATAGTGGATATCCCAGATGACCCGAGTGTAGAGGTTCCAGCCTGTCCTGAGATGCCTCTGGCTACCATAAGAGATGATACTATGGAGGATGCTGCTGCTGTTGAGTCTGAGGCCGAGACAGATAAGGAGCAACTTAAGGTGCGAGATGCGGCTGTTAATGAGGATCTAGCTTACTTAAAGGGTTCCATGTTTGAGATAGCTAGACATGCCTCCTTTAGAGACACTACTATGGGAGGCTCCAGTGCAGCCAATGCTGATGATACACCGAGCTATGATGCCCAACCTCAGAGTGTGACACCAAGCACTGATGCCCCGACAGAAGAAGACATCACCCCAGGCTTAGCCTGGCAGGATGATTTTTCCCCTCTCTTTTTGTTATCTTGTTATGCTTATTATTGTTTTAGTTGCATTTGAGGACAACTGGTTCTTGTGATTTTGATATGTTTGTGAATATTGGGCTTATTTTGTTGATATATCTATGCTTTAATCTTGATCTTATGGATGCTTTAGCTTGTGGCCCATTGTTTTGAATGAAAATGGTTTTGAACCTAATTTTAAATTTTGCCACCTATTTTGTGTGTGATTGTGGTTGTTCTTGTGCGAATTTGAGTGTCGATTGTAATCAATACCGATGACTTGAATAGTGCTCTTAATTGAACGAAATGAATGTGCGGCTATGATGAGGCAAATTAAATTGCATAGACAATG
This sequence comes from Solanum gracilifrons, assembly GCA_029582605.1. Lineage (NCBI taxonomy): Eukaryota > Viridiplantae > Streptophyta > Magnoliopsida > Solanales > Solanaceae > Solanum > Solanum gracilifrons. The sequence goes on along the minus strand of JAJOOH010003514.1, from coordinate 17,360 downwards.
TGTAAACTTTTAGCATCTCATTGTGACTAGCCGATTGTCGAATGAGTCTCTTGTGATAAACATTGTACACTAGCTAGAAAGCGTGGAGTCTTGTTTGATATTGGTACCAATGCCTTGTGTGATGAGATTACTTTTAACATTGTGTGTGATGACACCTAGAATTTTCCCCATTGGTCCGGTTGATTGAGTGATGCAAGCACTTGAAATGATCTTAGGCAACAATTTGGAAGAGTGAAACAATTTGACTATATACCTCTTTTATGGCCAACCTTGTGAGATGTGTGAACCTTGCTTGACCCCTCTTGAGCCTTACCCCTTTTCTTGGAAGAAACTTGAGCAATTATGACTTCTCTTTATCCATCCACCCATAACTTTCATGAAGTATGGTTTGTTTGAAAAGACTAAGTTGGGGGTGAGGTGAAAAAGAGAAGGAAGGTCAAGAAGTGTGACAAATCCTCCTTTGAGTGATGTTTATGAAAAAGATGGAACCCCTCCATGTTAAAAAAAAGAGATAAGAGAAAAGAGAAAAGAAAAGAAAAGACTGAGAAAGTTGTGAAATAAAGTAGTGGAAATTGCAAAAGAAATGGGGTATCCGGTAGTTCATATGAAGTTGAATAATGGGGCGGATTATGATCATCTTTGAAATGTTAAAGAAAAGGAGTGATCTTAGGCATATTTATATGCCTAAGTTGTCAATAATTGTCCATAAGTTAATGAGATTGAAAGATGATCTCTAGTCATTAGCTTAAATTTTGGTATATCTTGTAATGAATGCACACTTACACACATGCTTAGTTGTTTCAGGAACTCTTAAGGAAATTGGAGTCAACATGAAGAAAAGAGATGTAAAAGAGCATGAAAAGCAGCTAAAGATGAAGACCCCAGGGCCAGGCACACTGCTAGGCGCGAGGCGCCAAGGGCCAATATTTAGAGACGCCTTTCAGGCGCTATGAGAGGCGCGACGCGCCCAGGCCAAATGTTCAGAGACACCTCTCAGCCGCACTGAGAGGCCCGACGCGCCAAGGAGGAAACTTTAGAGGCACGTTCCAGGCGCGATGCTAGGCGCGGCGCCCCACCTTGCTCCCGACTTTTCCAGCAAAAATACAACTAAATAGGACTCCTTATTGTTTTAAGATTGGGTCTTAGTTTTTCTAACTATTATAAATAGACCTCTAGGGTTCATTATTAAGAGTTCGACTTTTGATTTAGTGTGCAAGAGCAAGAATTCAAGTTTGTAATAGGTTTTAATCCTTTAACTGCTCTAAATTATAAAAATTACATGAACTATTGTATTTTCTTGTTTTCTAATAGCATGAGTGGCTAAACGCCCTAGTTCTGGGGCTATAGCAACGAATGGATTGTTGATTATTAAAGGTTTATTGAATTAATTCTTGGTTGTCATTATAATTTACTTCTATATTCTTGTTTTAGTATTTTTTGACTGGCCATCTAGAGATAAATCTATTGTTTAACCTTAAAATCGGGAGAGCAGAGGTTAGATAGACCAGAGGATATTGAGAACTTGATCGACCCGTTAAATTGAGGTGATTTGTGTTCAGGAGTGACGCCCGGACGAACAACTCGCTTGGTTATGAAATAGGACGAAATATAAATGCTCGCCAGTTAGTCTATTTATCCCCGCTCAACGATGTAGTTAGATAGCTAATTGGAGTAGGCGACTAGAGGTGTATAGCCCGACTCATACAATCAACCCTATAAACCAGTAACTTGACAACTAAAATTAGTTTTAAGCCGATGATATGATACATGATATTCAGTATATGCTACAGCCCTGGAATTGCTTTTAACTTGCTTGAAACGTAATATTGAAGGCGTTCACAATTAGTTACTTTTATTTAGTTCATAATCAGTAGTATTCAACAATAAATCATCAATTCTTGAAATGGTTACATTTACTTTTATTTGTAGAATTAAGTGTTAAATATAAATTAATCATAACTCCCTTGGGAACGATAACTCGTTTCTTAAAGAAACTATATTACTTGCGCGACCACGTACACTTGCGTGTGCAATTGGGAGCAATAAGTTTTTGGCGCCGCTGCCGGGGATTTAGAAATTGATTTATATTCAATCTTCTTAAGTCTACACTTAATATATTCAGATATTAATTACTTGATCTTAGCTTGTGTATTGCAAGTACTTGATTTTCAGGTCTGGCTCGGAAAGAAAATCTTGTCGAACCTTACAACGAACCGGAAAGAGTTTTACGCCAGCGTAGAAAAATGAACCAGGCACGACAAGGAGAATTGGGGTTAGGTATTTCGGGAAACTTTGATGATGATAATCAAGACAATGTGAATAACCCGAAAAACGTGAATAACCCAAGGAACCCAAATAACCAAGGAGGACCGCCTGTTGTTCCCGCAAGACCATTCCGTGATGTGGCAGTCCCACTCACAGCCAACCTAGCATCCAGTATTAGGAAACCTCCACCGGGGGGTAGATTTGAACTAAAGCAGAACATGGTGCATATCCTCCATACTAATGGGCAATTCACCGGTCTCCCCCATGAGGATCCTTAAGTCCATCTTAGGACTTTCATAGACATTACCAATACATACATCCCAATTGGATTCTCATCAGACTATGTAAGGTTGACTTTGTTCCCATACTCATTGTTAGGAGCTTCAAGGCGTTGGTTAGACTCTGAGCCACCAAACTCCATCACTACTTGGGATGATCTAGCAAAGAAGTTCTTGAGTCGATTTTTCCCATCCAAGAAAACTGCCAAGCTGAGGGGTGAGATAATAAACTTTGCTCAAAAGCAAAGAGAGGACATGTACCAATGTACCAAGCATGGGCGCGTTTCAAACAAATGTTGAATGCTTTCCCACACCACATGCAAACCAATGAGGTACTTTGTCACACTTTCTTTGAAGGTTTAGACTATAATGCTCGTTCTCTTCTTAATAGTGCAGCAGGTGGACATCCCCTAGCCATAATAAGTGAAGAATTTTTCGCCTTATTCGATAAACTTTCTAAAGGGAACCAAGGGTATGAGGGTGAAATGTCTAGAAATCCAACCCAAATGCCAAAATTAGATGAATTGCAACATAACATTACATTGCAATTTAAACAAATAGCTCTAAATCAGGCTCCAGTAAACGTAGTACAACATGTAGCAAATTGGTGCGAGGTATGTGGTAGTGGAACTCATGAAACCGAGCAATGTGAGGCAAACCCGGATTCCGTAAACTATGTGGGTAATGCGCAAAAGGGCGGAGTGCAACAAAATTATGGTAATACTTACAACCCCAGTTGGAAGAACCATCCTAACTTTTCATGGGGTGGTAACCAAAACCAAAATCACGCGCAAGGGGCAAGGGGTTAACCAATACCGTTCTCAAGGGGCTGGGCAACAATACTACAATTCTAACCAAAGCTCAAATTCTAGTGCACAAAAAGGGGGGATGACCAATGAAGAGCTACTCCAAAAGCTCATGACTGAAATAGGGACAAAATTAAATGCTAGAATAGATAAGCAGGATGAGAACATTAGAAATATCCAGATGTCCCAGATGAGTTTAGAGAAATAAGTTGCACAAGTGGCCAATTCTCTGAACTTGCGTCCCCAAGGTGGGCTGCCCGGTGATACTGAGCCCAATCCAAAGCAATTGCATGCGGTAAGTCCGAGAAGTGGGCTGCAACTAGAGGAACTAGCTCCAAAGAAAAGAGACACTGAGGGAAGTAACAAAGAAAAGAAGGTGGAAGAGATAGTAAAAAACTCCAATGTTGAGGTACCCATTCCTAAAGAAATTACCACCTCCATTTCCACGAAGGCTAAAAAAACAGAATGAGGATGAATGCTTCGGTAAGTTTCTCTCTCTCCTTAAACAAGTTCATATTAATCTACCCTTGGTTGACATTTTGCATGGTATCTCGAAGTATGCTAAATACGTGAAGGATATTGTAGCTAGCAAGAGGAGGCTCATGGAATATGAAACTGTGGCACTTACTGAGGAGTGCAACTGAAGGATTCAAAACAGACTACCCAAAAAGTTAAAAGATCCGGGTAGTTTTACTGTGCAGATTACAATTAGGCAAAGTGTTCATGCCCGGGGGTTGTGTGACTTGGGAGCAAGTATAAATCTGATGCCCTTATCTTTGTATTTAAAGCTTGGGTTGGGTAGTCCAAAACGAACCACTGTAATTCTTCAACTTGCTGATAGATCCATTGCTAGGACAGAGGGGGTGGTAGAAGATGTGTTAGTACAAGTAGGTTCATTGATTTTTCTGGTAGATTTTGTGGTCTTAGACTTTGAACCCGATCCTGAAGTTCCATTCATTTTGGGACGACCTTTCTTGGCCACAGGTAGGGCATTGATTGATGTAGCAGCTGGTCAATTAACCATGCGGGCACATGATAAGGTAGAGGTATTTGATGTTTACCGCGCTCTAAAATTACCTTCTATTTATGAAGAGTTGTCTGTTATTACTGTGGTTGACCGCATAGTAGAGTCACATTTAGTTGTGCTCGAAGACCCCTTAGAAAGAGTGTTAATAGGTCATAAGAGATATGAAGACACTGAGGCTCAAGAGATGGAAACATGTCTGAATTTGGCACTGGTGGAGCCTCACAAGTAGAGAGTGGAACCATTAGAGCGTGAGTTAGGGCCACCACCCAAACCCTCCATTGAGAAAGCCCCAAAGCTGGAACTGAAAACACTGATGGCTCACCTCAGGTATGCATTCTTGGGTACTAATGAAACTTTGCATGTTATACTTTCTGCAGAGTTGTCTGAATTTCAGGTTAGAGCGGCATTGCGGATTCTAAAGCGGAGAAATAAAGCTATTGGATGGCAGATGGATGATATCCATGGGATTAGTCTAGTGTTATGTATGCACATAATCTACATGGAAGAGGATCACAAACCAAGTGCACAACATCAACGTCGACTAAATCCCTTGATGAAAGAAGTGGTGAGAAAAGAGGTAATAAAGTGGCTAGATGCTGGAATTGTGTACCCAATCTCTGACAGTAAGTGGGTATGTCTGGTACAATGTGTACCCAAGAAGGGAGGTATGACAGTGGTAAGGAATGAAAAGAATGAGTTGATTCCTACCAGAACAGTGATCGGGTGGAAAATTTGCATGGATTACCAGAAACTAAATGATGCTACCCGGAAAGATCACTACCCCGTTCCCTTCATTGACCAGATTATTGACAGACTAGCAGGGCAGGAGTACTATTGTTTCTTAGATGGGTATTCCGGTTACAACCAGATCTTGATTTCACTCGAGGATCAGGAAAAGACCACGTTCACTTGTCCTTATGGTACCTATGCTTTCAAACGCATGCCATTCGGACTTTGCAATGCACCGACAACTTTTCAAAGGTGTATGATGGCCATTTTTCATGATATGGTGGAAGACTTTGTGGAGGTGTTCATGGATAATTTCTCCGTCTTTGGGAAGTCTTTTGAGGTATGTCTCCGAAATCTTGATAAAGTACTTGCTAGATGTGAAGACACTAATTTAGTTCTAAACTGGGAGAAGAGTCATTTTTTGGTAAAAGAGGGAATAGTGTTGGGACACAAAGTATCTAAATCTGGTTTAGAGGTTGATAAGGCTAAGGTAGAGGTTATGTGAAGGTGTGCGTAGTTTTCTTAGTCATGCAGGTTTTTACAGGCGATTCATCAAGGATTTTTCCAAGATTGCAAGACCTATGTGTAGTCTCTTGGATAAGGATGTGAAGTTTGACTTTGATGAGATGTGCTTAAAAGCTTTTGAGATGTTGAAGAGGAACTTAATTGAAGCTCCAATCTTAATTGCTCCTGATTGGGAATTACCATTTGAACTCATGTGTGACGCCAGGGACATAACAGTGGGTGCCGTGTTGGGACAAAGAAAGAATAAAGTGTTCCACTCGATCTATTATGCAAGCAAGACCCTTGACTCTACACAAGCTAATTACACAATGACTGAGAATGAGATGCTGGCTCTAGTGTTCGCCTTCGACAAGTTCAGATCGTATTTGGTAGATACTAAAGTGATTGTTTTTACTGACCATGCAGCTATTAGGTACCTATTCAACAAGAAGGATGTCAAACCAAGGCTGATTCGATGGATATTGCTTCTTCAAGAATTTGACCTTGAGATCAAAGATAGGAAAGGTACTGAGAATCAAATAGCAGATCACTTATCTAGGTTGGAGGATTTTTCACATGTGAATGAAGGTGAGCAAATCCGGGAAGAGTTTCCAGATGAACAATTAATGGTATTAGATGTCTCTCAAGTGCCCTGGTATGCAGACATTGTGAATTTGATAGTAAGTGGCGATTATCCTCCGGGTGCAACTACCCAACAAAAGAAAAAACTCAATCATGATGCCAAGTTCTACATTTGGGATGAACCATTCTTGTTCAAGCAAGGCGTAGATCGGGTAGTGAGGCGGTGCATTCCGGAAGCTGAGGTTCACAAAGTGCTCGAGAGTTGTCATGCTAGCCCATATGGAGGTCACCATAGAGGAGAGCGCACTGCTCATAAGGTACTACAATCTGGTTTCTTTTGGCCCTCGTTATTTAAAGATTCTATTGCTTTTGTGAAGGGTTTTGATAAATGCCAACGGTTGGGTACTATTTCAAGAAGACATGAGATGCCACTTAGTAACATTTTGGAGGTGGAAATCTTTGATGTGTGGGGAATTGACTTCATGGGTCCCTTCCCACCATCTAGTGGAAACCAATACATTCTTGTGGCTGTAGATTATGTCACTAAATGGGTGGAGGCTGTAGCTCTTCCTTCCAACGATTCAAGGGTGGTGATAAAGTTCATCAAGAAGCACATTTTCACTCGCTTTGGCACTCCAAGGGCAATTATAAGTGATGGAGGTAAGCATTTCATTAACAATCTTGTTAAAAATCTTCTTGCTAAGTATGGTATTCATCATAAGGTTGCTACAACTTACCATCCTCAAACAAGTGGCCAAGTGGAGCTTTAGAATAGAGAGGTGAAGCAAATTTTACAGAAAACTGTGAATGCGCAAAGGAAGGATTGGTCTGATAAACTAGATGATGCATTGTGGGCATATAGGACTGCATATAAGACACCAACAGGGACTTCTCCCTATCACATAGTATTCGGGAAAACATGTCACCTTCCAGCGGAATTAGAACATCAAGCATACTGGGCAATCAAGAAGTTGAACTTAGACACGGAGCTAGCCGGTAAAAAGAGAGTGAATCAGGTACATGAAGTTGAGGAGTTTAGGCTCCACGCATATGAGAATGCCAAGCTATACAAAGAAAAGACAAAGAGGTGGCATGACACGCACATAGTACCTCGTACCTTCAATTCGGGAGACAAGGTACTCTTTAACTCTAGACTAAGGTTATTCCTCGGAAAACTAAGGTCGAAGTGGAGTAGTCCTTTTGAAGTGGTCAGAATGACACAACATGGGGTTGTTGAGCTTAAAGGTAAGATTGGCCTTACGTTCTTGGTTAATGGGCAAAGGCTGAAACCCTATTTCGATGAGGATTCAGATCAGGATCAGGAAGCTCTTGAGCTAAATGATGAATGATCCAAGTTGCATCGTGCCGCGACGTTAAATCAAGCACTGCATGAGAGATAACCCATGAACACAATGTAATAGATAGATAGTTTGCCTTTGAATTCTTGAAATTTTTTGTTTTAGCATAGTTTAAATTCTTAGAATATAGGCTAGTTATAGATATATAGGATTTTTTCTGTCATTATTTAAGAAAAAAAAAAAGAAAAAAGGGTGTAGCCAGGCAAACTGGCAGGTGCGCCGCGCCTGGCATCAAAGTTCAGAGACGCCTTTCAGGCGTTCTGAGAGGCGCGCCGCGCCTGGAACCGCATGTCATAGCAGCTTCTCAGGCGCGCTGAGAGGCGCGCCGCCCCTCCCATTGCCCCACTGCCCATAATTTTATTTTTGGGTTATTACCCGACCCACCTCTTCAAAAACCCCCAAATCCCAAATTCATCCACCATTCCCTCTTCTCCCAACTGACCCACACCCTTCAAATCCCCCACATTCTTTCCTCTTCATCTTCTTCACTTTCCACTACTTCCATTAACCCCCCACTCCTTTTCTTCCACATTCTTTCAACTTCCCCAACTAAAATCCTTCCCTTTCCCCAAAAATCAACCATTCTTTCTACTCACCTTTTCCTTCCTCACAAAACCCCACACCCATAACTCCAAAACTTCCCCTTTATCCAAAATTACTATCTCTCACTCCACAACTTTCTCTTTTCTTCCCCTCAACAACACCCACTGCCAGCGTTTCCCCCACCCCCATAATTTTTTCTACATTTTGTGTTCTCTTAGCTGGTGGTTATGGCTCCAAAAGCCTCAAATGTGGCGGGTTCCAAGCGAAATAGGAAGGGCGAAGCATCCGGGTCCTCTAGCGGTCGGGAACCGATACAAAAATTTGGCAAAAAAGTTGTAGAGAGGTATGGATGGGACTGGTTTGAATGTCAGCAAGAGGCGAAATATATGGGCGAAGAATTTGTGAATGAGGTACGGTTACAGTCACAATTTCCTGATATATATCAAACTGTTAATGAGTTGGGTTTGCGATTCATCTTTGAAAATTCGGGAGATTGCAATTTGATGTTAGTGAGAGAATTTTATGCTAATTGGCTAACTGAAACAAAATATAAAACTGTGCCGGTTAGGGGGAAAAATGTCAGGTTTTTTGCCTGAATTCTGAATGAGTTGTTAGGAACCCCGAATTGTGACCCTGATGAGTTTAATAGCTTGAAGGATAAAACCTCCTTATACGGATATCCGACATACCTTGTGTGGGGTGGATTCGACTGCTAGGTGGGAGCGGAGTAAGGATACTGGGACGCATAATACCCTCCATTTTGCTAACTTTAATCAGGTTGCTCGGGTCTGGCTGAAAATAATGTGTAGTGTGTTGTTGCCTGCTAAACATTTAACTGAGGTAACACGGGATAGGGTGGTGTTAGTCTACATGCTGATGAAGGGAATGCCCATTAATGTTGGGGCAATTCTTAGGCAAAATATGATGAAATTTCGGAGCAATATGCGGTGGAGATTCTGTTATGGGGAGTTGATCACCCGTTTTCTGAGGGGTGAGGGTGTTGAAGAGGAAACAGTGGACATGACTGTTTCTAATCACCAGGACCTGACAGGTAAGTTAGTCGATGTGACCCGAACTAAGGCACTAGATCCGTCACATGGACCTGTCTTTTCTGCTCAAGAGAGGCAAGCCCGTGATGACAGCGTCATGGCAAGAATGGTTGGTATGGCAGAGCTGCAGTTGCGCATAGGAGGGCGTCCAGTCACTGATGCTGAGATGGAAACAATGGCAGAACTATATCCTTTGTCTGAGAGTGCCGTTTTTTTGTGCAAGACTGGTCCTGCCTTTTTAGAGCCTTTGGATGATGATGAGCCTACTACTGACGAGGCTATGGATGATGAGGAAGAGGCTGTTGATGGCGCTGATGAAGCGAATGCCTTAATGGTGTTTGATGGCGGTGACGACGAGGCCTAGAGGCCTGAAAGAGTATTCCTAACTCTTTACTTTACTTTAATTGTGCATTGGGGACAATGCTTATTTTTAAAGTGTGGGGTGGGGCAATATATCTCTGTTGTATATAGTTGTTTACTGCTTTATCGAGTCTAGTCGTAGCTTTTAGTTGAATTTTTAATTTTTTTAATTTTTGGGTTCCTCAACGTTTGTTTTCGGTACGTTTACTGAGGATTGTCCCTTTGAACCGACTAGGGCTAGTTATTGCTTTATTGAGTCTTAGAGTCATCATAGGAGTGACCGTTCCCAATGATGGATGGATGACGACCGTCTTAAGGAAAAATTAGTCACATAGAAGAGTAGGATTGAGAAACCAACCTTGGCCTTTTGAAACTATGTCCTAACAAGTTAGCCAAACGTCATGGGTAGTCACAAGTGGAGAAGTGCAATAGATTGTTGACCTTGTAACAAGCATGTGTTCTTAGTTTTGACTCGAAATAAAAATAAATGGGCTTAATTGTGTAATGAGACCGTAATGCAAGTTATAGGAGCATGTTAGTTGATATATCCTTGTATGTGTCATAATGCCATGTGTGGTGAGAATTAATTTGTTCTTTCTTAACTTGATATCTAGAACTTGCCTTGTGTGTGTTGAATTAATATCTTGTATGACTTAAGGAAGGTGATTGAGGCACTTCTTTGAAATAGCTAATTCTTAACTCTAATTGTATGCCTACCATGGAAATCATCCCTAGTGAAGCCCCATTGAGCCTTTAACCTTGTTTATTGATAAACCACATGATAAGCTGAAACCCGTTGTTTGATACCAAGTCTTTTGATCCTATGAAAAATCCATAATTCACTATGTTAAGAAGAATGGGTAGAAAATTTTGGTTAATATAGCTAAGGGTGAATTGCTACACTGTGTGAAAAAGGAAATTCTATTTTAGCCATGGTCCTTAGCAACAATGTGCACCTCGACTAAAAATTGAGGATGGCTAATTTAGAATTATGCTCGAAACATTGGCCCTGATCCTATCAAGGATAATGTGTACCTTACTGGGATGTTAAAAATAAAAAATAAAAAGAATTGAATGATGAAAAAGAAATAAAGGGCAAATATGGAGCAACAAAAAGGGTAAATAGTCATGAAATATGTACTAGGAGGAAAGAAGAGCTATAAAGAAAATAGTTTGCAAAAATAATGACATGTGCATTAGGGAGGTGTAGTCACTAAAATGACTAAATATTCCCTGCCTTACCTTAAGCCAACGTTACAATCCAATGAAAGTCCTCTTGATTCCTTGAGAAATATGTGTGAAAGTAATAATACACTATTGGCAAGCTTATGATAAGTTGAGAAAAGTAAGAACCTCTTTTGTGAGGGTGAGCTGATTGTATGAAAAATTGGCCTTGTTGATATTGCAAGTTGTTTGAGTGAAAGGCTTTACTAAACAAGAACAAGTGAGGGTATTCATGGCATATATAAGATTGTCTAATTGATGTATTTGTATGAGTTTGCATTAGCCCGCAAATAATAATAAAAGGGTCATTCTTTGAGCATGTGTTGTACTTGGTGTACATGTTGTGAATTTTTGCACCCATTGTGAACTACAAGATCATGAATGTTTGGTTGATTTTGAGGTGAGTTGATAAGTCCAAGGGTTGAAAAGTTGATAGTCTAGAGATTGTTTGAGGACAAACAAAGTTCTAAGTGTGGGGTGGTGATCTTAGGCATATTTATATGCCTAAGTTGTAAATAATTGTCCATAAGTTAATGAGATTGAAAGATGATCTCTAGTCATTAGCTTAAATTTTGGTATATCTTGTAATGAATGCACACTTACACACATGCTTAGTTGTTTCAGGAACTCTTAAGGAAATTGGAGTCAACATGAAGAAAAGAGATGTAAAAGAGCATGAAAAACGGCTAAAGATGAAGACCCCAGGGCAAGGCGCACTGCTAGGCACGAGGTGCCAAGGGCCAATATTCAGAGACGCCTTTCAGGCGCGACGCGCCCAGGCCAAATATTCAGAGACGCCTCTCAGGCGCATTGAGAGGCGCGGCGCGCCAAGGAAGAAACTTCAGAGGCACGTTCCAGGCGCGATGCTAGGCGCGGCGCCCCACCTTGCTCCCGACTTTTCCAGAAAAAATACAACTAAATAAGACTCCTTATTGTTTTAGGATTGGGTCTTAGTTTTTCTAACTATTATAAATAGACCTCTAGGGTTCATTATTAAGGGTTCGATTTTTTATTTAGTGTGCAAGAGCAAGAATTCAAGTTTGTAATAGGTTTTAATACTTTAACTCTTCTAAATTCTGAAAATTACATGAACTATTGTATTTTCTTGTTTTCTAATAGCATGACTGGCTAAACGCCCTAGTTCTGGGGCTATAGCTACGAATGGATTGTTGATTATTAAAGGTTTATTGAATTAATTCTTGGTTGTCATTATAAGTTACTTCTATATTCTTGTTTTAGTATTTTTTGACTGGCCATCTAGAGATAAATCTATTGTTTAACCTTAAAATCGGGAGAGCAGAGGTTAGATAGACCAGAGGATATTGAGAACATGATCGACCCGTTAAATTGAGGTGATTTGTGTTCAGGAGTGACGCCCGGACGAACAACTCGCTTGGTTATGAAATAGGACGAAATATAAATGCTCGCCAGTTAGTCTATTTATCCCCGCTCAACGATGTAGTTAGATAGCTAATTGGAGTAGGCGACTAGAGGTGTATATCCCGACTCATACAATCAACCCTATAAACCAGTAACTTGACAACTAAAATTAGTTTTAAGCCGATGATATGATACATGATATTCAGTATATGCTACAGCCCTGGAATTGCTTTTAACTTGCTTGAAACGTAATATTGAAGGCGTTCACAATTAGTTACTTTTATTTAGTTCATAATCAGTAGTAGTCAACAATAAATCATCAATTCTTGAAATGGTTACATTTACTTTTATTTGTAGAATTAAGTGTTAAATATAAATTAATCATAAGTCCTTTGGGACTGATAACTCGTTTCTTAAAGAAACTATATTACTTGCGCGATCGCGTACACTTGCGTGTGCAATTGGGAGCAACAAGGAGGAGAGTTATGTTCAGATCATACTTCATGAAAGTAGAAGCCACTAAGCCTAAATGACCATACCTTGACACTCAACCCCATTACAAGCCTTGAAAAGACCTTTGTGATCTTGAGTGAGCTGAAACGAATGTTAATTGGAAAATAAGGGCAAACTTATGGGTGAAGTCATGCATGTGTTCATCTTTATGAGTGTGAGAGTTGTATGTGATTCCAGAACTCTAAATTGTTGAAGAATTCGGTGTGAAAATGAAATCATCTTTGTTATGAGGGCATTTGAGTACCTTTGTTGAGCTTGAACTTGCATTGGAAGCAAGTATTGTTAACTTAAGCATCTTTGATAATGGTGAGTCGCAATTTGAATATTTGAGTGCACAACTGATCATTGCATGAGTAAGATGAACCTTGTTGTGTATATTCATATTGAATCTTATGCAAAACTATTTGAGACATCCTTTTTGAACTGTTGATCTTGAGTTTTACTTGAGGACAAGCAAAAGTTTAAGTTGGGGTGTTGATGAGTCCCAGATTTGAACTCATTTGGGGCTTTGTGTATATAGCTTTAGTGTCCTCAAATGCCCAATTTGTGCCATAAACTTATGTTAAAGCCTTGATTTTCAGGTATGTGGATTAAGGAGCAAGGCAAGGACACTAATGGGCAAAAAGGAACAAAACAAACTGAAGAAGTAGAGAAAGGCGAGCCTGATGATCTCCAAGACCACTCGGCGAGTCGTCGAGTGTCTCTTCAGTTCGCCTAAAATTCCAGTGTGCCATCCCTGAGGTAAGAAACCAAGTCGGCAACATGAAAGGGACAGTCGGTGAGTCGTCGATCAGTTTCGCGATGACAAGATTGATAGCCCAAAGTTACAGGACTTGAGGATGCTGAGAGCCAATGCATAACGGTGATAGAAGAGAGCACAGGGAGGTTCACCGAATCACTCGGCGAACCCGACTTACCACGCCTAATGGCCCTTCGTGTCTAATTTTTGGCGACTATAAATTGGATTTTGAACTGTTAATTCAGAAGCTTGCTACCATTTAGAATAGTTTTTCTTTAAAATTTGAGAGTTTCCTTGTAGATTCAAAGGCTTTTTTGAGACTCAATTCAGAGATTTTGCAAGTAGTTTACTAATTTTCTTCAATTTGGAGCATTGTAAAGGCTTGAATACTCTTATCCAGTTGATGGCTAATTGATTTGGTAACCCTTTTTACCTTTATATGATGATTGGCTAAAACCCCAATTCTTGGGGTGTGATCATATGATTATGGGTTGCATTAGTTTATGGGTATTGTTAATTACTAGTTTATATGATATATTAAAATGGGTTTAATCATTAGCTGAGATTTAATTTATGAATTCTAGTTGCAAATGCAGTTCTAATTTTGTGTTCTTAGCTTGCTCGAGAGAGAAGTTTTGGAACTAAAGTTTTTGATTAATGGTTTGTATGTATTGGGTTGATATGGGTTCAGCTTGAGAGAGTGAATCCTAAACCCAATCCTACCCATCTAGCTTGAGAGGGTGGATGAATTAAGGTGTGGGTTGTTCTTAATTGATATATTTGTTGATGTTCGAAAGAAATCACCTAATTTGGGGTAGTTGTTTGAGAGAAAGCTATCTCCCTTATAGTCTAGCCTACCCACTGATATTTAGTTGTTTACTATTAGTTACAATTACCCATATAGCAATATTTGCCCATAATCGATCACATCCTGAGAATTCCTTTTCGTATTGTTATTTCAGTTTTGTGTGTCTGCGTTGTAGTTGATAATTGCAAACAAAAACCCCCATCTCACATTCGTATCACCTCTTTTGATTTGTTTCATGTCTTTTTCGAAAATTTCTATTCAAATAGCTAGTTATATCACATTTTTACTTCTTAATTGAATTTGAACATGTACTACTCCCTGTGGGTTCAACCCAACTCATTTATTGGATTTTACAATGCTTAACGATCGTTTGCACCTAGAATTGAATGAGGTGTGTTTGGCTCGTTAATCACTCTTCGAAGTTGGTTGAGAATTGTTATTAACTTGATTCGTGCCAAGTCCCTCCATTTCTTAACCATAAAAGGGAATTCATATTTGAGTTTGGCAAAAAAAAACAAATATACCCACTAACTATCGCATACCCTCAACCATACTTTTGGGACATTAGTGCCCCTGGCGTAAACAAAACTAGAGCATATATGCCCTTCACTCTAACTGATGACTAAATAGGGACACGTGGCGCAATCTTATCCGTCAATTTGATATTTAATAAATGTCGGGTCGGTGGATAAGATTATGACACGTGTATGTCCGTTAATATAAAGGGTATATATGCTCTAGTTTTTGGACGACTGGGGAACCATGTCCCAAAAGTATAATGGAGGGTATCTGCATACGTTCGGGGTATATTTGTCCCTTTTCCCTTTGAGTTTTGTCAATTGGTTGGCTTGTTCATCACTTAACAACGAGGGATTTTCAGTAAAAGCAGCAATTGCACCACACATTTCTTTTTCATTCATCAGGTCAAAAGCCAATGCCTCCAAAGGTAGTCTGACCCAACTATCGTTGGAGGCATTGACTCATGACCCGACCAATGAAAAAAAAGTGTGGTGCAATTGCTCCTTTAAATGTAAATCCTTCATTGTTTAGCGATGAACAACCCAATCAATTGGCAAAACTCTAGTATGAATTCCTTTCATGGTTAAGAAATAAAGGGACTTGGCATGATCCAAGTCAAGTTACTAGGAATTCTTAACCAACTTCGAAGATGACAAGAAAAAACTAGATAATAGCATTAGATTTCAAGAATCGTTGAAGTTTAAGTACAATAAAAAGGAGGAACAAACTAGAGAATTGGAAGCAGTTCTTCAAGCTATAAATACTAAACAGAAAGAAATCCTAGATAAATGAGAAGAAGCGTCTCAAAAAGCTCAAGAACTAATGTTGTTAGCTCAAGAGAAAGTTTGATAAAGCACTAGCAATGAATTGGTAACAACAAAGATCCAAATGGATGACTTGAGAAAATAATTGGTCCAACTTCTCCATTGAGCTAAATGGAGTCCAACATGTACCCAAGCTGGGAAGGCGCTCTATAGTCTATACCCTTCTAGCGTAAGAGACACTATTTGACATTGATCCACTAAGCTGATATCCAAAGAGGACTAAAGAGTCTGTCTAAGTTTGATGGATGTCCTTTAAAACCTACGGTGGTACGTAGTTCGGAGATTTAGGAATTGCTACTAAAGGTCTCAGTGCTAAACTAATGGGTGATCCTTCATCCCTATGTCCACTCGGTACTAAGTAATAATCCTAATGGAATTTATGTTGATTAACTTAATAATACTGATAATCTGTGATGATATTGATAATCCAAATAGCTCATGAATATCGAAATCTGATAATAAAATAATTTACACTTTATCAAAAAGCATCTTACTCATATGAATTGAAAATTTGAGTATAAAGTACATAAAAACTTCTATATTCTGACAAAAACATGCAATTTAAAAGACACAACGCGTTCCGAGGGTTCATGAAAATATAGTTAAGTAAATATACTAAAATTTATGGAAAAACATGTATATATAGACTGATAATGAAGAGAAACGTAAATACATTAAAATCCATGCCGATCATAAAAATTCTAGATTTCTATAGAATCTATAGAATATTATATATATATAGGAGAAACATAGAGAAGGTGATATGGCACCTCTCTATGGCCTCAATTTATTTTTCTAGTTAAATTTTGGCCCTATGGACCATTTTATTATATAATCAAACAAAATCCAAATAATCCAAATCAGGTCCAAAAGTGACCCAACCCAACAATTACAAACAAAAGCAAAAAATAGCTCTCAGACACTCTTCAAGAAATGTCTGAAAATTTTCTACTTGTCTCATCCACTGCCCCTATAGCTCTTCCACCTTGATGCCACATCCACAAGATGAAGATGAGCTTCATTTCCGCCTGTTGCAGCTGCCATGGTGAGTGTATCCCTTTTTCCGTTCTCCTTACTGTTTTTTTTTTTGGCTCCATTTTGCTCTGATTTAAGGTGAATCCAGCCCTTTCCTAAATCGTTGTCTTCCTGCTGCCCAGTCCAGTCCAGTCATAACCTCTCTATTGTACTTGATCTTGTTCTTGTTTTGTAACCCTATATTAATTGCTTAATTTGATCAAGTTTGTTATGATTAAATCTGATGAATATCTTTGACTGTGTGCTTCCTTTGTTTCTTCAATTACTGATGCTGAGTTGCCCTGTATTTCCTCTTATCTTGCGTGTTTTGATCCGAATATTAGGGATATATGACTTATCTGCATTCAGAATCTTCCTACAAATGTTGGGAAGCTCTTGAAAATTATTGTATATCTTCTTGCCTTCTTGCTCATATGCTCTATTTGCTAATGAATCTGCAAGATAATTTCCTTCCCTGTAAACATGTGTGACCTGAATGTTAAGTAGCTGTTGTACTCTAATAATTATCTAGTATTTATCTACCATCTCTAATGGAATCTTCCACAATCCTCTTAAAAAATTCATCATACATAAAGAGTCTGTTTCTAGAATAACATTTTGTAACCCTTTCTCTGTACAGACCTTTAAAGCTTCCAAAATTGCCCTTGCTTTTGCCTCCATATTTGTAGTAACTCCAATAGGTTCTGCTTGAGCATAGATTAGATTTCCTTCACTATTTCTCAAGAAAAAACCCATATGTACTCAATCCTAGATTGCCTCTACAATCCCTATCTGGATTACACTTAATAATTGTACCTTGGGGGGGGGGGGGGGGGTC